>JARQSW010000070.1:0-13456 GCA_030142375.1 Calameuta pallipes
GATTATATATCGCCAGGATCTAGGGTCAATAACCCTATCAGATAGCTTTAAATATTTGAGCGGTTGCGTGCGCAATCTTCGCGCAGCCCTCTGGGTAATAGTAGTTCCCTAACGCCGCGACTGATGGCGTCACTGGCGCGTTCCGCGTTGCCATGACACCGTCCACGTTGTTATTGTCGATCTTTCGGAGTGTCTCTGGTGTGCTCAGTAGCGATGTTCTGCTGTTCGGAGTCCTTCTAGCTGACGGGAGTTTGTCGGCGCCGCCAACCCAGGTAGCTGACGCCTACAGGTAGGTATGTGGCTTGTCTGCAGGTAAGTGAGGTTCTTCCTCCGCTTCGTATTTTGTATGTGACGATCCCTCCGAGTGACAGCTTCCCGCGCCTTACAGGTCGCTGACCGGGCCTCGCTTCACGTCTCTGGGGGTAAGCCTTGTCGTGCCCACGGGGCACAAGGACTCCCTAGGACCGAAGACGAAGTGTCCCTTCACCCGGGTATGTCCAGGATCCTTCCTGTGTCCAGCGGAATTGGTTATGGTCCATCCGGACTCGCCCCCAAATGACCGGTAGCATGACAGCTCGGTGGAGGCTGCAGGAATTGTAGTGGCCTTATGGCAGGTAGGACGGTGGCTCCTTGGCAGGGGATCTCGTTGCTGTAGGAGTTGGCGATCACGTCGGTGAGCTAAGCCCCCCTTTGACTTTGGCGGGCTTAGGCAGTGGCGGCTGGGTCGAGCGGTCGGTATGGCAGTCCCGTCGGTGTCGGCAATGTCGTCCCACGCAGATATCCAGCTTCGTGGTTGTCCGTGTTGGTGAGTGTACTCTCGTTCGTAGGTGTAAGTTAAAATTAAATATAATTAATTTACAGGTCTTATGTTTTCCAGGTGGCTCCCCGACCCTAGCTAGTGGACGCTTACGTGCTAGCGGGCTGTCAATCCAGCCCGCATTCCAACTTCTCACGACTCTAACCTTGTGACGTGCATTTCGGAAAATGCAACGTCACAATATATATATAATGTTACGATCGCTCCCTGAAATACGCGGAAAGTGGTTATGTTTGACGTCTGATAAGCGATACGAACGATTGAATCTTATATTGATTTTGTGAATATCGATTTAGAAAAGGTAGTTAGGATGGTCCGTTGGTCTGACTTGCCGGTATTAAACGGTACGTCCACGCGTTAAGTCGGCCCCTGTCTTTGACTGTTTCTTTCTTGCTACCGTACGCCACTGGCGTGACAACACTATATGCTATCCAGCTGAACTGTTTGGTTCGTATGTGATTGTGGTAGGTTGGGACACGCGCCCTTTAATAGATTCCTAAAACTGTCAGTGCGTCCATGCGATTTGTTAGTTGATTCGGCAGGTAAGGAATCGGAAGAAATAGGAATTAGTTTCCACGGAATACTTCTATCGATGTTAAAATGATCACTCCCTGACTCTAATGTAATCTCTTGTTTTACGGCGCTAAGACAAATTTCACTTGAACTAAGTGATGGTTTCTTTGCTCGGGTATTCTTGGTTCGTTTTATATAAGTTACGTATTCTGGATATGAATGAATTGTCGTGTGTACCTGAGTGTGTGCGGAATTACTCATGAGCTTACGCCGATAATCTCCAATGGAATCAAACGGTTCCTTATTTAATGATTCTGTGGAAGTAGTATTGGTTCAGCGAGGTTGTTTGGGTGGACCCTAGGTCCAGATGAGGTTGTAGCAGGATTTAATAAATGGTAGAATTGATGATGGTTCACAAAACTCGTAGAATAAAATCACCAGGTATGCTTCGTTGATTAAACTGATTTGAATAGTACTCCTAGACTCGACTCTGATAATTGATTTCTGGATACAAGAACACCGAAAATTGAGGCTACTCAACTATTAGCGCTTTAGACTTAGGCTTCAGCTTCGGACTTTGACTTCTATTTAGAACTGGTACTCTTTTGACTAACTCGCTGACTGACTTTTCGTCGCCCCAACCCTATTTAATGACTTCGTTTTTTATCCCTTCCGTTACTTACTCCGAGTATGATTGGTCTATAATTCCCTTTCTTATTAATTGATTAACAAATCAGAACACTAATGTTTATCTACCCATTGCTGCATACCTGAGTCCTCCAATTCCTTACCTGAAACCTCGCGAGTACTGCATGTCTCGAGAAGCTTCGGGTTTATCTTTTATTTAAAGACATAATAAGAATTGGTATGACAAATTCCTTACGAACATAATGCCTGCTAAAAATAATAAGCGTAACTTTTTCCGATCATATAATGATAATGATATTCGCAATTTAAGGATTCCAATTCTATAGCGGAATGTAATTTGAAATATAAACGTAATTATATAAGTATAAATCAATGAGATTAATTATGTTAACAGTTAATTAACGGACGTACCGTCAGTAAAGATATTGGCATATCTAGTGTGTAATATGTATGTATGGGTTGGGGTATAACAATATATGTTGGTTGGCCATGGGTATAAGTGGCTGTGTATCTGTATAAGTGGGTGGATGACGTATGCAAGAGGACCGAGACGTATCAATATATAAATATTGTGACGTTGCAAAAAACGTCACTCGCACCTGTGGGGAAAATAGCTGTCGCGTTTTTATCGGGGGGTAACTGCCGCCCCGACATAAGGGCGCCACCACGGCGGCAAACTCCAAGGTCCTGCGGTAGCATCTAAGATTCTCAAATTAACGCATGTATTTCTCGATATCATACTTATGTAACCACGTACACGGTACGCCGAACGCTGAGAAGAAGCACGACGGAGGACCAGATCAAAGAACGCCCCGAGAAGTACCGTATACCGGCCGGTAAGCAGAGGGATACGCGAGAGGCAGGTCAAAGGCCGCAAGCCCTCGCACAGTTGAGCATCCCTCAAGTACCGGCAGCGGAGGAAAGAAGGGACATCGCGGAGTCGACGGTCCCCGGAAAGACCCTCCGCGAGAGAAGGAAACAGGCACCCCAAGGAGCGTAACGACCGGCAGGGGAAGCGCCCTCGCCTCCCCGAAAGCCGAGGCGGCGATAGTGGAGGCTACTGGAGAGCCCAAGGAGAGATCCCAGAATTCAGCAATGAAGTATCGTTGCCTTCACCACGCTGGGGAAAATCGGTACTGCGTCCAAACAGAACGGCATCGCAGTACCGTGTCGCGCAATAAAAGATGCTAGATTCTACTTATTCCCGAATATCGTAATAAATTCTCGAAGGGTACTCCCAGAAGCGATTTGAATTGTGGCGCGTAGGTTAAGACATAGAGGGCCCCGCAGGCGGGCCTAGAGTAGTGGGGAGCTGCGACGGCAAGGCGTCGTGACGCGCGATCGCCCTCTCGTCCGTCGTCCGTCATGGTGTCCGTGTGTGGTCCTGCCTACCGTTTACCGGTGAGTTCTTCGTCTCTGCCTACGACTTTTCTCCGGGTGATTTCTTATCGTTTTGCAGCCTTAAAAGCTACCATAGAGTATTGTCCTTCGGGGATCTCGTATCTCCGGCGGACGAATCGGAAAGCTCCCGTCGACGGGGAAACTTCATGGTCGACCGTTTTCTCTATCTAATTTTCTAGCGTGATTTGTCGTCTAATCGTTACCCAGGAACTTGGAGTGTGACGGGAGGACTTCATAATATCGAGATCGTTTCTCGCCCTTTTATATAGTCCGGCCTTGTCGGAAAATTCGAGATTGTGTTACGCCTTTGTTTAATTTATATCGTTGTTCTAGAGTGTATCGACACCTCGCCTCTCGGGGCTGTCGGTTTATGTTTTTTTGTTGACTATCGCGTCTAGCTTAGTTGTCCACCGTGATATACGATTGTTCTAAGTTCTATGGAATGTGTTTGTAATTATTTGGTTGTGTGACACTTGCCCGCGCCTGTCGGAATTGAAAGGCCTAGTTCGCCTCCAGGTCGAACGTATTAGAATCGCGCACCATTGTTACCTGCGTGCGTTAGGATCCGCGGAGATTGTAATCGTTCGAGCAACGAGTCCGCCTTTGCCACTTGCCTCGTCCTTCCCCCTTACGCTCTCTGTTATTTTCTTTCACATCATAGCGTGCTTCTTTTCGAATCGTTCTTTCTCATACCGTCAAGAATCCTACTACCCCTCTATCCTAAGCGTTTCACGGAAGAAACGGGCCGAGTTGCCGCGTGGTTACTAGAGGCTTCCGTCACTATCATGACGTCATTTGCGAACTACACCTCATCGGCACCGTACCTTGGTGTCTGGCGCCCAACATCTTCACCGTTTCGCGGAAGACTCTAGGACTACATTTGCTGGCGTGGAATATTCCGTCGTATCGAGGAAAAAGCGTCGCAATATATATAATTGAGGGTTGAAATAATGATGATCAAAACAAGACTATTGCTAATATTTATTTATTTCGGAATTTGGGTTTATCACATCGATAATAACTGATAAGAAATTATTAATATTATTTATCGAACGCATATCTTTAGTGACTCTTGGTTTGCCATTCACCAATTGCGATAAAGGTCTATAACACCTGTTTCACCACCTTCAATAAAAACGTCGGCCAACCGATCATAAGTGATAGACGCTGCTACCAACTTTTCACACATCATTTTTGAGACTAAATTATTCAATGGAGCCAACGTTGTTCCTGTCAGGACAGCGATCGTATTTTTCTTTTCTTTGATAAGAATAAACTCCCTGATGCTTTGAGCTTTGTTGCTGAATACATCATCCGTAATTTTGAAAAAAGTTACCAACTCTTTTAAAATGTTTATATCTTCAAGAGCGCCGTGCGCCTTATTAGTGGATAATGTCGGCAAAAATTCTGCTGCCAAATCAATAAGACTCGTCTTCCTGTGCCGCTTCAGCATATCGCGAATAATTGGCAGGCTGTCGTTGAAACCTAGGACGATATTCTCATATTGGGACAACATGTTTGTGTTGGCGATGGATCTTATCAAGTATGGTTTATCGAACAAACAATTGTGTGCACCGAGTATGCACGGCCTGCCTGATGAAATAAAAAATTCATAGAATTCGCGCATCACTGTCGTTAGCGGCTTCGTGTCCACCGTCTTGCCGTGATAAAATAGCTCGCTACAAACACTCGTGAGGCCATGGACGTTACTGGCTTTTGGAGATATTGCACTTGTCGGTGTAACATACGTAACGTAATTTGAATCGCTAAATGTTGCAGCGATTTGCAGAATATCCGCAGCACCTCCAAATCCAGTTGCCTCAAGGTCGAACAGTTAATGTTAAGACCCGCCCCCCGAAGGGACGGCACCAATGCCACCTTGCCCATACGGGCATACGCTACAAAACTTCCATCCACTACCCAGCGGCGGCAACCACGCCACCCTGCTGAAATAAATCAAAGTTAAGTTTATGGGGGTGCAGTGTGCGAATGATGACGAGATGAGATGGGGGTGAAATGATTGATGAGTTCGGGCCCGCATGACAGCCGGTATGACTCTGCCCTGCGGACCCGGCCTACCCGGTGTAACGACTCGGCGACTCGGACAATCACCGGGCGGGCAATCGCGGAAGCTATTTCCATCGCGGTGCTGACGCTCTAGAGGATAGGCTAGGGCAGGCTCTCCCCGGCCAATGTGGAATTACCTGCCTACCCGGAGAATGCCTTAATCGGAAGGCACTCGCTACAGAAGTCCGCGAATAGATTGAACAGCTCGAGGGTGGACACAATACTACGCGCCACCCCCAGCCATTCCCACACGACGTCTTGAACCGCGTCCCGCGGAGCTACTCTCTGTGGGTTAAATTCGGCCCAACCTAGAATAAAATGCGCAACTGTGTCCAACCCTCCACCACAGACACAGTCCTCGCCATCGGCAAGCCCAAGACGCGCCAGGCGCTCCCGGAAGTTACCGTGGCCTGTGAGGATCTGCGTCACGTAGTGGCCCGGACCCAGCGCGCCACCACAAGCCTATCAACTACGCCAGGGAAAAAGGCGTATGTGATCCTACCCTTGTCTGACGCCGCCCAGTCGGACTGCCACAAGTGCAATGCCTCTTCCCTGATTTTACCGTATGCGACGCGTTTGCTCTGCGTGCCCAGAACAACTACCTGCCCGATCTCGGCGTCCTTCTTTACTTTAATCTGATACCTAGCGCGATGTTCGCGAAGCAAGATATCAACGGGACGCACGCCCGCGACAACGCACAAGGACGGCCCCGATGCCGTACGATAAGCGCCTGTCACGGAGATGAGCGCCCGGCGCTGCATCGATCTCAAGGCCCTCAGATCGCCCTCCGAGAAAAGGTCAGCCCATCCCGCGGGTGCATAGGCGACCGTCGGGACGAGCATGCCCCGATATTTCGCGGCGAGCGACCCGAAACGAAGGCCCCACTGGACTCACGCCAGTCTACAGAGTTTGCTAAACAGCGACTCGACCTTGTCGCTGAGATACCTAACGTGGGAGCTTACCCCCATGCCTCTATCGAAGTGGACACCGAGATATTTCACGGTGCGTTTAAATTTAATACCTGTTTCCCCTAGTCGGATGGTCCGCGGCCTATCACTCAGCTTCGCTTTAGTGGCCCTTACTGCTCTACGCTTCCTATCCGGACGCGCTGCTTCCCGTTTTCCCATGGGGGCCCGCTTTATAAAACCTTCCTTCAACACGATTGCCTCAGTCTTGGTCTTCGAGACCTCTAACTTCACTAACCTACACCAACCTTGAATAAGGTCCACTCTGCAGGTCGAACAGTTTATTGTAAAGGCTGGCCCGCGAAGGGACTTTGCCTATGCTTCCTCACCCTTTAGGGTATACGCTACACTGAAGGTCGAACAGCACAATCTGCGGAGGTCCCTCCATTGTCACGATTAGGTTGTTGTCACCAGCTAGCTGCTCTTGATCAGCCCATTCCGTCTTGTTCCCAACAGCTGATTGGTTCAAGAGCGTTGGGCTTTGAATTTCACTGTCGCCGTTTTATTTTGACGTACTTTTGCCTGTCGCGTCTGCCTATTCACGTACTCTGTCGTGTGTAAGCCAAGAGCCCATTTTAACTTGCATAATATGTCAATTATATATTTATCTCCCAGATTTTTACTGGCAACGGTCACGTCGAATCGAAAATCTGCCAAAACCGACAAGCTATAACAACGCGACTTAGGAGCCTTGCTGACAGCTTTTGCATTCAAATTTTCGTTAGGCTGGCTGGAGCTAGCACTGACGAACTTCTCCACCTTGCCAGCCAATTTATCAAAGAATTTTGACAAACCTTGATACAAATGTGGATCAGTTAGCCCGCCAGGTATCGAAAAATTATCATAATTTTCTTTGACGTTTGCAAAATTACACCAATCTCCGCAGCCGTCATGATTGCTGAATGAGTGATTCACCATTCGTTTTATTGTCTTCTCCATAGCTTCTTTGTCATTCTTATTTTGTGCTACAGCGTATGTAAAACACCTGTGTAAGTGGTCTATTGCTTTTTTGTTAACTGTCGATGACTTTTACTGATATTGTATAATTCTTTTGTAACGTTTTTTGAGGCGTGATTTGTATCGGAGAATTTTATTATTTGATGTTGGCTTGCTTGACGGACTGCGGAGATCTTCGAGCCGTCGTCATCTCCGATAAGGATTCCGATTTCCACTTTTGCGCCTGCTAGAATTTCGCTGCGCGCAACCAAATTTGTCGCGAGGGCGGGCTCCATACTCTTCGCACTTCCCGCAAAGTTTTGGCGACAGTCGTGATCCGTCTTAGGATGCCCGAGATCACAGAGCTTGCATTTGTGATTCTTGGTGCCATAATCGAGGACAAGGCCACACTGGATACCAATAAGTGCGCCATATCCACTGAGGCTGTCGTAATTTCGCCCGGTGCCCCGAGTAATCCATCCCATAGTCGTATGACGCCATGATCCGAATGACAGAGGAAGAAGGTATTGTCGTGAGATCGCTGCCCAATCCATGTATTTGACCTTTGTTTACATCTAGGAAATCCGAACTCCTAGCCATCGCTTCCGACCCGCCAGCTGTTGTTGATAAAAATTCCCTCAATTCATCCTCCGTAAAATCAGGCAGCAGAAAATTCTCAGGTGTCCCTTTTGGCCTGATAAAGAAAGTCGCAAACGCAAAAAGAAATTAGGAAAATGACTAGGAGGAATTCAATTTTTTTTCGACGGATTGGATGATGGACTGGATGAACGTTGAATAGTTTATATTTAAATAAAATCGATTGAGTTTATTTATTGTCGTATGCACAGGTCTCTGCGATGATGATACTAATAAAATTATTCACTAATTATTAGAAAAAATTTACAATTGGATGAGGGGAGGTGAATTTATTCTTGGGTCAATATTTAGCTCATTTTTGCTTATGTAATATTAATTCCCAGCACTAAAATCATTTTATATGCAATCAAATTAGATGAAATGATGAAAATTTCCTGTATTAAATGTTGAATGTATGTATCAATGAATGAATGAACGAAGAAAAAAGTAAAACCTACAGTGAATTTTTAATCGACGAAAAATTTTCAAGTGTTAGGTATCTTTCTTTCGCGACAGCTTTTTTGCAGCTTCTTTTTGCGACTCTTGCCGCAGCCTTTCCGATTACGGTTTCACAAGTTTTCAGCAAGTGATTGTTGAACGACGGCATATTCAATGCTGCCAATAACTTTTTGAGGCGTGTGCAACCCATGCCCGCATCGATAAGGCCTATAACATCAAAATATCCATTATTTAAAATTAATTGTGATCAATCCTTATTGATATAGAAAATTTCTTATACTTGCCTAGTGCAATTCCTGCGTTTATTTCGTACATTGACTTACCATCTTCGGTTAAAAATTCTCTATCTGTTGCTATTGTATTTTCACGCAAACAGTCCTCGCAGCGAATTGTCAAGACTGACGCTAACCCAGAACGCTTTTCATAGACTATATTGGCCAAAGATAAGAATCGATCGCATCCTTTGCAGACCTGATTCTCAACCAATAGATCTAAATAAATGATTCGTCGACCACGTAAAATCTTAGATTTTTAGCGCCAGGCTCGAATGTATCACCCACTGATACATTGCGTTTTCGACCAAGCTGCTGTGTTCTCAACCGCTGATTGTACACAACTTCTGTCACGCACTTATTTCTCCACATAAATCTTTTCATTCACATTGTCTCTTTCCATTTTTCTTTTCAATATACTGTATCTCCATAATTTCGTAATTATATATCCGTTGCAACGGTTAGACGCGTTGAGGTTATTTTGCATACACACTCGGATAAATATCACCTAGCAACGGGCTAAAATAGAGCATACGATACTGAGTACGGGTGCCGAAGGGGCCCTACGTTACCGCGGTTATATGCGATGTCAAAATGTTTGATTATTCAAATACTGAAAGATTTAAAAATAAGGACATATAATATATCATTTTAATAACCCAATAACTACACCTGATTGTAATTTTTTTGATAAATATTCATTAAAAAAATATTTTTATTAATGTACTGCCAGTAGAATAGGAAATATCCTCCACCCGAACGCTATTCCCCCCCCCCCCCCCGCACTTCTTAGCAACCTTAAGGGGGAATGGAACTGATCACCAAAGTTCGAATTGACGATGCTGCCATGCGTTGTGGCAAGTCGTGGAAACACGGGACTATACTTTTGCATGCTTGTGTGACGTCGCGCTTTAGTGATGCTCAACAGCTGGTTACGTGGAAGTGAAAAGATTCCCTATACACTTTTCCCTACTGTACCTAAAATCTGCTTTAAATGCTAGATATTTGACATTGAGGTTGAGTGAATGTGGTCGCACGTGTATTAATATGAAAATGTACAATTAATATGTATAAAGGACATCTAACTGAACATAGCTTGAGAGGAATGAGCACCACTAGCGCACGTTGGCACTATCTTTGCTACTACTAGCGCTCGCCGTGGTCAAAGATTCAAGTTTTAAGCGAGGGAAATCGGCCCATTGACAGCTCCTTATATTCGCACCCAAAAATCTCGAAATTCGCTATACGGTAGCAAGTTCCAGTGCTAAGGTGTAAAGTTGATACGCGTAAAACTTTCCCTGCGGGCCCCTTTTTTCGATTTTCATCGTTGGTTCTGCGCAACAGTGTGATAAGTGTTGGGTAGAGAACGGCAAAGGAATTGTCGTGGCGCCATGACACGTCTCTAGGCTGTCACTGTTGATATTCACTCGTGTTTTATATATCCCCCAAAAAACACTTACGTGTAAAAAACTACGCCAAGTACAGGAGTGCTGTGAATTCCTCTAACAAAAAGTATAGAAATCATATTATTTTGGCCAAGTACATAAGTCACTAAATGTTTTCCTATTATATGATCTAGCACTGGTCCATCATTTTACTTCTATTTTCAAAATTTCCTATAACGTTTTCGGAACTCTTTTACATTACTACTGCTTCCCGTATTTAATTATGATTTAATGGTGATTTAATAATTAATAAAACTGTAGGTGATTCCTTATCGAGTACTACTTGGCGGGTCTTGACAATCGAGTGATGCTACAGGGGTGCAATGGGGGCGTTTTTTTAATGCCGAAGGATGCTCTCTCTCGTGCCATAATTAAAAATATGAATTTCCTACCGGAACTACCAGTTCTCGCACTTTTCAAGAAGTCCCAAAATGCACTATTTCACTCCGACCCCTGTCGTTCAGTTATTTTGAATTCGATTGCGATAAAATCTTTACCATTCGAACGGGAAGCAAATTTCCTAAAAAACATGTCTTCGGTTTTTTGAAATCGGTCATAGTTTCGCAGAGTTTCAATTGCGCATTACTGTATATGATGCCCATCGGGTATGCGTATCTGAGCTTAGTGTTCTAAACATACGTCTTATTTCGTACATTATCCTCTCTGTTGGATTAGATTGAGGGTGACAAATCGACGAATATAAAATATTGATATTTTCTTGAGCAAGCGTCTTTTTCCATAAGGCAGATGTAAATTGCGTTCCATGGTCAGCTAATAAGCACTTGGGTTTCTCAGCATACGGAATATAATATTTTATAAGACAATTGAGAGCACTGATTCTAGTTGCTCGTTTTAGCGTATAGAGCTTAACCAACTTAGAGGAAGCATCTAGAAGTACAAAAATATATTGTACCTCACCATTGGATCGAGGTAAACGCCCGTAAAAATCAACGGTTACAAGATCATTAGGCCCAGTGGCCTCTATAAGTTGGTAGGGACCCTCCATATTTTGAGTATTTGGCTTAACTCTTTGACATAAATCACAACCAAAAATGGCTCTGTTTACTTGAATACGCATCTTTTTCCAATCGTTGAAAATACGAAAAGGTTTTGTGACTTCCAGCATGTCCCAATTTATTATGGCATTAAGTGGCACAATTATTTGTCAATGCTGATTAACCGAATTACCTATGAATACAATTCCTTCATGTAATTTAAATGTGTCCGATGGTTCCTAAAGAAGTCTATTTTTTAATTTTAGAATAGCGTCTTCCTCCTGCTGGCTTTTTGCAATTTCCTTAATAATTGATTTATAATCAGAATCTTCTTTAATTTTATTTATGACAACAATTGATTGGAAAGGTTGACTATTATTATTACATATGGGCAATATTTTTATGAGAGATATAACCGGGTTTTCGTGAATTTGTTGATGAAATTGTCGGTTCGGATGACGACTTAAAAAATCAGC
This sequence comes from Calameuta pallipes, assembly GCA_030142375.1. Classification (NCBI taxonomy): domain Eukaryota; kingdom Metazoa; phylum Arthropoda; class Insecta; order Hymenoptera; family Cephidae; genus Calameuta; species Calameuta pallipes. Next base: position 11,631 of record JARQSW010000070.1, read on the forward strand.
GACTATATTATCACTTCCTTTACAATGGCTAATTGTGAAGCTGTACTGTTGGAGCAGGATGCTTCACCTTGCAAGGCGGGTACTCGTGTAGCTTGCACTTTTGAGAAACACTAGCCCATGGTGATCCGTAATTATTTCAAAATGATTGCCCAACAAATAAGCTCGGAGTTTCTGAATAGTATAAATAATAGCCAAAAGCTCCTTTTCCGTAGTCGTATATCGAATTTCAGCTCCTGTCAAACATCAACTCACGAATGCTATTAGGCAAGGATTAGACTCATCGTCCATTTGGTAAAGAATACCGCAAAGACAATAGTCACTAACATCACATTGCAACCTAAAAGTTTTTCCAGGAATTACATGCCGCAAGGTTACGCAATTAAGGAAAACATCCTTGATGTCCCGAAAGACCTTGGCATGTTTTTTGGTCCATTTCCAGGGAACATCCTTTTTTAATAGATCCCAAAATGGTTCTACACAGGTAGCATATTTGATGCCTAACTGCCTATAATAATTGCACACACCAAAAAAACTTTGCAGCTGTGTCTTGGTCTGGGGCTCCCCGAAATCCTCAATAACTTTTAAACGTTCTGGGTCCGAGCGTATTCCCTCAGCTGACAAAACATACCCAAGAAACTGCACTGACGAGCTAACAAATTTTGATTTAGATAATTTAAGCGTGAAGTTAAATACTGATAAACGAGTAAACACAGCATCAAAATGGGACAAATGATCCTCCCAATTGCTTGAGGTTATTAACAGATCATCAATAAAACATACTATAAATTTCTAAAAGTCATCACCTAAGGCCATATTCCAAGCTTTGATGAATCCGCTACCAGCGGCTTTGAGGCCAAATGGAACTCTACGAAATTGGTACAATGAAGACCCGTACAAGAAAGCTGTATACTGCCGAGAACTTGGAGAAAAGCATTTGCCAATAACTATGTGTCAGATCAATCGTCGTTATAAATTTTGCACTAAAGTGCCGTTGCAGTAGCTCTGCGATTAAGGGAGGTGATTCATTATCACCCTCAATAATGTCATTAAGGTACCGCGCGTCCAAAAAAATACGTATATGTCCATTTTTTTTCTCTATTACATGTAGCGGGTTGCAATAGGGACTTGTTGATCTTTCAATGATGCCTAATTCCAAAATGTTCCTTAGTTCCCTTTCAACCGCAGGGCGTTTCGCTAAAGGAACTGGGTACGATCGCCGAATATATGGATTATTTTTTCGTAATCGTATCTCGTGCTCGTAATGCGTGACAGCACCAGGCTTATCCGAAAATAGTTGTCGATGCTTTATCATTAATTGTACAAAATGATTTTTCTGTTCAGAGTCAACTAGGGTTATCTTCTGCGCGATCGCGGTTACTACGCCCACAAAAGCATCATCCCACTCTGCCTCTTTTTGGAGTTTCGGAGGTATAAACCGGTTGTCCGAATTATTTAAATTATTCCGTAAAATATGATCCTGATTGAGGATATTACATTTCATTCTAATGGCCAAATCAATTTGATCTTCATCCTTTTCTACACCTATTCTCCCTTTTACATAAGTAATGCTTTTCTCTTCAGATTCATCATAATTAATATCATTTATCCTTTATTCATAATTTCGAACATATATTTCATTTTCAATAATAGGGCATTCTTCGCTTTGGTCGCTCTCAAAGCCAACCAGCGTGACAAAATAATCTAGAAAGACACATTGAATCACTTAAATCAGCAATAATATTTTTATCCTTTAAGGGGGAATGGAACTTACTTTTTTATGTGTTAGTATATCACACGGACAAGAGCTGGAAGCGAGGAAACTTCGC
>JARQSW010000072.1:8443-25238 GCA_030142375.1 Calameuta pallipes
TTTTCCGCCGATAAAAAAATACGTGTCTCTTAGTTTTTCAAGCGCTACAACATAGTTGAGTTTCATCAAAATCGGAGAGGGACACTAAAGTGATGTTCCTTGTTAGATCTGAGACGAACAGGATTTTGGGAGGGACTCAATACACAAACAGCAGTAATCCAATTTATAGATGATATTCGAGAACGTATCGATAATAAAATGGTTGCAATTGCGATATTTTTTTATATCAGTAAAGCTTTTAACACAATGAATCATACCATTCTCCCTCAGAAAATGGTACTGATGGGGTTTTCCGTGAAAGTTCAAAAATGATTTCGCTTTGAGTAATCGCATTCAAGCAGTCAAAGGTCCTGATGGGTACTCAAAATGGCTTCCTATAACATCAGAAGTGCCCCAGGATACTGTGCTTGGACCACTGTCATATTCACTGTATATAAATGAACTGCCAGTACTTATTATATGCGGACGATATAGTCACTTACTCACGATGAGCTATGCAAGACCTAAATTAATGTGTAGATTACCTAAATAAGGAAGTAAAAGCAATACTAAAGTGTTCCAAGATTAACGGACTAAGGCTTAACCTTGCGAAATCGTAGGCTGTACCCGTTTGCTTAGCTGTAATAAATTGTCATTGTTGGAATTAAATCTCACCGTGTCCATTATTTCGGATATGCCCGCTGATTCCTGTAGATACTCGCCGCCCTCACGTTCCCCTCTACCATGTTTGATTAGGAGCTAGCGGGAAGAACCGGTCGAGAGGGCTCTCGGTGGTGACGTGCCGCGGATTAGAAATTTAAAGTCGCGACGTGTGGGGCTGGTGCAAGGATGCACCTGGCGCCCAAAGAATCCGCGAAGTGCAGCGTTGAGGTCAGTGAAAGAACGTAGACAGGAATTGCGTTACAGTATGGAGACTGAACGTTCAAAACTTACTTAGCGTCTATGTGGGAGAAGAGCAACTGAATTACGTCAGATCTGTCAAATATTTGGGGAACGTCTTGAATGATGTGTTATTCCCGGCCGGACAGGTAATGACGGTTTGTAACAAGGTTGCAAGAGCTCTTTACCATTTAAAAACGAATCGGAAACTACTTAATGGGACAATGCATAAATGTTTAGTAGTTGCACTAATAACTCCCACATTTCGACTACTGTGTAGCTGTTACGTTCGACGTAACGCCACCCCTTCCCCTTCTGCTTCTTTAGCCCTCTTGGTACCTCTGTTAGTGAAAGGTCAAGGACCACAACCATTGTAACTAATCCTTGACGAACATGCATTACTTACTATAAGTTATAGATTATAATAATTAAGGGAAATTAGATGAACGGAAAGAGGGAGAGATCAGACAAACAAGGAATGAAAACGGCATGGCCAGCAATGCTGAACGGAATACATAGAAATGAGGCGCCTAAAGAGCATTTTACAACAGCGCCGCGGAATCGCACACGTCAGGACTCCTACCAACTACTTTTCCCGTCCCTTCACTAACCTCGTGTCCAAGATGATTCGGTCAATGCACTAACCTAAAGAGGAATCCGCGATCGAAGACCCATAACCAGAATTCTATTGGGCAATCGGGTGCAACAGCTCCGATCTCGCCATAACACATATTCAAATACCAGTGATACGTCTGACGCAACTGCACTCTCGAATTTCCACCAAATACCTCCTGCCCTATTCTTTTGTGAGAAACATTGCTATATGTAATCGGTCCTTATGAACACCTAGCTCTTTCATATTATAAGTTAGAAATAGGATATTAATAATCATAGCATAATAAGTCCATGGGAACGGTCCACGTACGGAATGATCACCAGTGGGTGTAAGAGAGAGGGTGGCCTAGGTTTACGAAAACTAGAGAACATTAGGACCATGAACCCCGAATTATGTGCCGATAACGTGACAAGACCACGGGGACCAGAAGTAATCCGCGGTGGTTCCACGACTCCGGAATGCACCGAATCGGCATTTTAACATCTCTTCTCTGGGTTCAGACGCTCTTCGAGCTTGGATCGGGAAGAGAAATAAGTCAGATTACTTAGAAGCCCCATCAACATCAGTTATATCTTACTCTCATTAAAATTTCGAGTCGTAGGCGAACTTAGTGCAAAGCCAGTTGTGTTAGTCAAGACACCCTAGCGCCTATCTTGTCTTCCTCGTCTTAGGGCCGAGCAGAAAATACCAATTAGTGATTTACGGTAAAGTTTCACCCCTACAAAACTCAGTGTTCTTATATCATAGTGACTACTGTATAAGTGCCAGTGCCCACCCTAACGGCCGGGACAAGAATCACCTTTTAGAAATCCGATTATTTACATTCTCCCGGAATGTCATCTTAGCCAACTTACAATACCTCTCTCTTACCATCATTGGTGAACCCATTACGTTATATATTGTAACGTGACAATTCAATCAACCTCTCAGTACTCCTGTACTAAGAGCGCACTCGTTACAAGTAAACAGTAAGATAGTCAAAGTTCTGAGGATAACACTGCGATCTGTCTCAGAAACTTCCGTTGACGCCACCTTACGCCACGATTTTGATCTATATCCTCGCCGTGATTAGTCACTTCGCACGTAGTGCCATAGCCAATAGACAGGCAGGACGCTGCTAGGGCTACAATACTAATACAGGCGTATCCTCTGTTCCTCACAGGCAGGTCTGAGAGAGATAGGAATAGACAACAAATATAGGACACTTCCCTGACAATCCTTTCCTACAATACCGACATTAAATTTAGACGATTTTAATTGACATAGATCACCAAACTGTTGTACCTGTCATCGATAATTTAATAAAATGTTATTTTATTTTACCATTTAATCCTGTATCGCCTGAGTTCTTAAAGACGCCAGCCCCGAGCACTTACCTATACCCCATTTCGTACACTCATGAGGAACGTACGAAATTGCACTATCGATAAACGTTTCAATATACAGGGTGTCTGAAACTACCTGACCAATGGGGTATTGTTATGGTCGGGAGGCATCATTGATCACGAAAATGACCATCCTTTTGTCCGGAAGCTCTTAGTTTTTAAATGGGAGCAGGTCAAAGTTGACCAATCAAAGCGAGGCGTTAACAAAAACGTAGGCAACTACGAACTTTGAGTTTTCGTCTCTCGGTGACTATGGGCAGACTGAAGCCAGGCGAAGCCATGCCGATTAGATACCACTCGTTGAGAACAGTCACGCACTAACTGAAATCTGCAATCTCCTATGCTAATGTAGGGAATATTAAGATCTGTCGCAATAGGTAAATCCGAAATCTGCCACCTACAAGTATTATGTAACTTCGCGTGTACGATAAAAGCGTACCGGAAAAATTCTGGAAAAAGTTCCGAAAAAATACTGGTAAAAGTCCTAGAAAAAATACAGGAAAAAGTACCGGTAATAATCCTAAAAAAAAGTCCCGGAAAATGTCCTGGTAAAAGTACCGAAAAATAAGTATTATGTAATTTAGTGTGAATGATAAAAGCGTTACATGTATCTGCTTTACTCTCTCAGACCCCATACTATGTCAGTACTAAATACTTTTTATGCTTCTCTAATTTAATTTTACGATTAATATTATTATTGCAAGACTGAAACGTATTATGAATGTGCTGATGGAATACCCATTTCTTGAGGAATGAGTGTTCAGGAAAAGAAAAGTCCATGAAAATGTGATGGCCGCGTATGCTGGTACCTAGATGAAGGAATGGACATTGTTATGCCGTAACGTCTCGGTGACGAAGGAGTTCGTTTGAGAGGTTAGGACTTAGAGATTTTGGGATCTTTGCCGGTTAAGGAGTTAGAACTTGCCTGAATATAACGTAACAAAAAAGGTTTATTGAAATGATCTTTGAATAAGTACAGGGTTCCGACGTACATCCACTTGACTTAAGTATAAGTACCGTGCGGTATTAGCCTGTCTCTTGTACTAAGTCTACTCCACGAGACCACCTTATCCGTCCGGATTCTAATTGTAGACTGTCGATTTTCGGATGTACAGCCATAAGCTGGACTTCCGAAAAAATGTGATTATTGTGCGATTTTCCGATTTCCACATCTCGGTTGCCAGGCCGCCTTTAGTCCTGACTTAGCGCATTGCTGCGCGCGTGAACTACTTGGCCTGGCGTTCCTCAATGGGGTCAGGAGACTTCCAGCATAACATCCCTCCCCCGTCTAAGAAAATCGCGCAATTACTACATGGCGTTCGCCCCTCGTGGCCTCGAGTGAAGACTCTGTTATGGTTGTTATCCTAGTGGAGCACAGCTTCCATGATTATTCTGAATACGCTTTCCCTTAGTTTAGCCGCGGTGTCTGCCCGTAGCATTGGTTCTGTCTTGCGGGTCCTGGTCGGCCCAACGGAATCGCCTTTCGCGTGCTCTGTTTAATGCCGCTCGCAGGCTATCTGGCCTTGATACTAGCGGTTCCAACTGAATGTTTACCGCGAATGACACCGGGCTCGGCATGGGGGCCAGCGTCGCTGGTGTCGAGTTGTGCTTACGCTTGTAACACTTATACACGGCAAAACAAACCAATGTTATAGGCGCTATTGTACCCAACAAGTAGAGCCCTAGCTTATGGTAATATTGTTCTAGGTGCTGGTCGTCGTGGTCTAGGCCTGCCTTAATGCTAGACACTCGCGTTCCGAGGAGCGCTAACTCCTCGGGATTGCGTAACACTTTCACTAGATTCACCTTTCCGATATCACTGGTCACTCGGAGGGGGGGGGGGGATAACTTGATCCATCTACGACAGTGTGAGGTTGAAAGGAGGCAAGTAGTCCTCGTTGGCGACCTGGGTGATGCATCGGATGGTTCGTAAGCTGAAACCCTGGGCGGTTACCGTACATACGCCTACCAAAGCCAATACACCTTCGTGTCTTAAAGTTCCGTGCGACGCGGGGTTTCCGTCGCAGGTGACACTAATTGGTTCGTCGGTGGGTGTTACGAATAACCATCTACCAGGCTGGTGCATAGTGATTACCAGGGTGTAATCGAACGTGATGATCTGCTTTGGACAGTGAAGGCCGTTGCCCGTGTCCATTTTCGCAAACGTTAGCACTTCACATGGTGTTGAACTCGTCAGGGGTATTGACGGATGCAAGGGATTACATACATATCTACTCGCGAAATGTTTGCAGTTTCTCAATTCCAGGTTGGTCATTCGAAGGAAGTTTCGATTTTCTTGTTCCACAATCACGAGGTCTTCCGAGGTGTCAGGATAGTAATATGCCCCGTTCTGTGACCTCACGGGTATCAGATATACCTTGCTTACGCTGTACCTCTTTTGACCTATTAAGGGAAAATCGAGAATGAGGACGACGGCGTTCCCTTGCCTGAAAGCCTTCGTATCGGCTAGTCTCATAAGAGTAGACGCTTCGTTGCGTTCTATTGGCACTGGGAATCCAGTTCCCGTTGGCAGGTGCGGCAGTGCGTCGGTGAGGTACTCTACGAGTTTTCTCGGTGGTAGCACCGCCGCACTCACTTTGCCGCTCGCCATTTCGACTAGTAGCCAAACTAATTCTTTCACGTCATTCTGTAGCGCCTCGACTATCACGCTTAGGGCGGTGAGGCCCTCGTCTTGCATTTGTTCCTTCATCACAATACTCATGTCTGCCGTCAGCGTAAGGTTTATTTGGGCAATGAGTTCTTGCAGAGCCAGTTCGTTACTCTGGACGTTAGTGAAGGTGTCATTGAAGAGGTTCAATGTGGACTCGACTACCTGTAATTGGTTCTTCATGCCCTCCTTCAGTGTTCCCTGGTTGGAGCGTATGGCGGCGATTTCATGGTGGATCCTTTCCGCATCCGCGGGGTCCATATTTCCGGTAATGGACTTTATAATTGATCCTAGCCCGTCGATCAATCCCCTGCGCTTACGCACTGCGTCTGGTTTCACGAGGTCGTGGACGGTTTCCATTCCGTCTTCTACTTTCCTCACTGTTCGGGCCACGGAATCTGTAACGGCTGGACAGAGAGGGTCAATTTTTCCTTGTTTGTCGCATATGTCTAGAAGCCGCCGCAAGTTAGCGCTGACGTCGGCTTCTCTTTTCAATAAGGCTGTGAGGTCCATGGTTACGGCTAGTTTCTATGTGGCCTTGACTTCCGCGAGGATTCCAATTTCTTCATAAAATATTCCCGGATTGCTGGCAAAGGTGGTTACCGTAAACCACTTTTCCGCTTCCTTGGAGTTTACGTAGCTCACCGTTAGCAGGACTATCCTGCAAGAGGAATAGAATGTTACCTGAAACTGACCGAACCGTGGGATTGCCTACGCAAGGCAAATTCTTTTGCTCTTTCGTTTCCCCTATTCTGCGGTTTCGGTCGTGGTAAGTTCTCGCAAGCCCATTCCGTTTTTATCAAGCGCACATGATGGACGCATCCTACACCATTCTCTACTGCGAGGGAGCAGCCGTAGGGCCGGCCCTACTGCGAGAGTTGGTTAGTATTGGCAATCGAGTTTTCTGCAAGTGCGCTAGGGCGGTTCCCTGCGTCCCATTTTTTGACGGCTTGTTTTTTGTTTCGTAGGATCATCTCATCATTCCGATGACGGGGTCTCGTCGTTCCCCGGTGGAGCGATTCGGGGTGCGGGTAGTCCGGGAGCTCCGGCAGAGGAGATTCCGTCGCCGGAAGACCATCGGGGCCCTGTGGAGCCTCGGCGTCTTTGCCGAGGATGAAGACCCTCCGGACTTTCTCGGGCTGAGACGGCTGTTCGTTGGGGCGTGCCCTACGTGCGGGCGTGAGCTGTAGACGTTCAGAATAAATGTGTGTGTGTCCTTAAGTGATGGGTCCTGGAGTTGTTTCTGTTCTTCCTCCGGGTGCGTCCCTATCTTATCCTGCTTCCTTCTTAGTGCTCCGCGAAGTTTTTTAGGCGATTTGCGTGGACCAGCATGGTCTTTCGTCCCATTTTTATTGTGTAATTCACAGCCGAGTTTCTCGCGATCACTTCGTAAGGGCCTATCCACTTCGGGACCAATATCGCTGAACACCCGTGCCGTACGGCTTCGTTGTGGAGTAGGACCCTATCTCCGATCCGGTATGCTTCTACTTTCGCGTTCACGTCGTAGATCAGTTTAGACCTTTCCTTGGCGTAACGTACGTTAGCCCCGGCTACCATCCATGCGGCGCGTAACCTCTTTCTTAGTTCCTGTGCGTAGTCGTCTAAGGATTAGGAGTTTCGCGGCTCCTGTTTCACTGCCGTCGGGAGCTCTGCCTCCCGACCGAACACAAGCGTATACGGCGACAGTCCAGTTGCCGTATGAGGCGTAGGATTGTAAGTAAACATTGCGTACCTGAGCCATTCGTCTCAATTCCCTTGATCCTCGTCTATATAGTTCTTGAGACATTCTGCGAGCGTGCGATGCGAGCGCTCTAATGCGCCGTTGCTTTCCGGATGATATCCAGTTGTCTGGATCCTCTTAATTCTCAGCAGCTTGCATACCTCCTTGAAGGTCGAACTCAGGAAATTCGTTCCTTTATCGGAGAGTATGGACTCTGGCGTTCCATATCTGCAGATGATCTCTTCGATGAGGGCTTTCGCCACGGTCCTGGCTTCTTGATTTGGGATGGCTACAGCCTCACTGTACTTAGTGAGGGCATCCTGGAAGGTAAGTATGTACTTGTTTCCAGATGCTGTCTCTGGCAGGGGTCCTACTATGTCGACCGCTGCTTTTTCGAAGGCCCGTGCGGGTGTGTCCGTTATTATCATTGGGACCCTTCGTTTCTTATGCAATTTGTTCACCTGGCACTTACGGCATGTGGAGATATATTGTACTCTTCCAGTTCCCTTTGGATTCCTGGCCAGTCGTATTTCATTCGAATACATTGTAGTGTCCTCTTAACGCCCTGGTGCTCTCCTAAGATTTTCTCGCGGTCTTTTATCGTGGGGCAGGTTACGCCGCTGCCATTTTCAAGTTCTTCGTTCGAACTGTTGTCCTCTTCTTTGCAGGACGATGAGCATTCACTCTGCTCTTCCGAGCTTCTTTCCTTACGGATTTCTGCGCTATCTCTGCCCCAGCCACACGGCTTTTTGGCGGGACGCTCAGAGTCTTTCGCGCTTTCTTCTGGCCCTAGGGTGCCGTTCGGCTCGGAGGTTTCCCTCGCCTTCTTCTGGGCCCTTATCGTAGCGTAAATATGACTTAACGCATCCGCGTTAGTGTTTCTTTTCCCGGCCTTGCACTCCACGTCAAACTCATGTTCTGACAATTTAATTCTCCATCTCATGAGTCGGGAGCCCGGGTCCTTGACTCCAAACAGCTAAGTCAGTGGCTGATGGTCCGTCTGGTCCGTCACGAGCTTGGACCGAGTGCCGTAGATATACGGTCGGAACTGTGCTATCGCCCATACGATGACGAGTAGCTCCTTCTCGGTCGTGGTGTAGTTGAGCTCCGCTTTCGATAGCGTTCGGCTTGCATAGCAAATTGGCAAGTCTTCCCCGACCTTGCCTTGAGACAGGATCCCGCCGATCGCCTTGTCGGACACATCGGTTGTCACGATAAACGGTTTCTCGAAATCCGGGTACTGTAGGACTGGTGCCGATGTCAGTGACTCTTTCAGTTTTTCGAAAGCGGCATCTCGAGTCGCAGTCCATTCGAACTTCGTGTCCTTCCGGATATGTTCAGTGAGAGGCTTGGCGATTTTTGAAAAATCCTTAATGAACTTTCTGTAGTATCCGGCCAAGCCCAGAATAGACTGAACTCCCTTGATATTCTTAGGTACTGGGAATTCCTTTACCGCCGCGAGTTTTTCCGGGTCGGCTCGCGCACCTTCTTCCGAGTTGATATGCCCCAGGTAGTGTGACGTGCCGTCCACCGGCGTCGCCTACAAATATTTACGGCCGCTCCCAACGTGCTGAAAAATCGAAAGGGACATGCGAATCGAACCCGATCGACCTGTTGGGCGCCAGGTGCCTTCTCTCCGCACCGACGTTCCTCCTATGGCCGCTTCCTCTCGGTCTCCCGGCTGCTCAGCCTCAGCTAGCTGAAATTGATAGAGGGGAACGTAGGGGCGACGAGATAAGAACAGATCAGGGTACGCCAATGAAAACGCCGTTGTAAGTTCAAATTGTCCGTTTATTCAAAATGAATAACGGGGTCAGTACAACACGTCTCGACGCGTACAATAAGTTCCCAACGGCGTTCGCGGCCCTCCCAAAACTGCCGCAGGGTTAACCTCTCCCCACCGTCCCTAGCTTGTCCTACTTACGGCTCGCGATCCGCGACCCTACAAAGCTCGGTGGGCGAACCTCTTTTCCTCGCGGAGATCTCCACCGGTTAGCGTATCCCACGCTGGACCACCGATCTCCGCTCGGCTTCGTGATACGACTCTCCCGGCTCTTCCTCGAGGGGAACGCGTTCAAATAGAAGAGCCGCTCTCGGCGGTACTCACCGGTGTAGCGGCTTTAATCCTCGATCCCCGGACCAATCCAAATCCCAAAAAAACCGCGGGGTGAGAGGTCGGCTGGCGTCTCTGCCGGACAGCACTTCCGATCTTGAGTTCCTACTCACACTCACCACCACACAAAAAGTCCACAAGAAAGTCCAGTTCCACAAGCCGCATTAAACCACCAGAAGCAAACCGAAAAACACAAGCCAAGTCGTTACCGAAAACCGTTCCAAAAACAATCGATGAAAAATCGCCCGTCGATTAGCCACGTGCAAATTCGCCGATTACCGGAAAGAGATTAAATTCGGCAAATCCGAAGATAGCCGAATCTCCTTGTCATCGGTTCGCCGAATTTTGCCGAAGGAATTCCCCGCCTCTCGGGGATTCCTTGCCCCTCGGTACCCTCCGTCGAGCGGGCGATCTAAACAAAAATACCCCCTTCCCGCGGTACCTCGTCTTCCAGACCGCCCGCCGGGACGTTCAGGCGCTCCCATTTTGCCTAGCCATCCGATCCACCCTTCCGCCACCGACAGCAGAGTTTCCTCCTGACCCGAGCGCGCGGCCCTTCGACGCGGCCCCGGGAGCATTACCCTTAATGTAACGCGGCGTGCCCACCCCGGGCTCATGACGCCACGTTACAGTAATGTGTTCCCCTTCGTAGGAACTGGCACTTACTTGGTCGTATGGCCAGTTTGGCTTCCCTCAGGCGCTGCAATACCTCTTTCAAACGAGCATTGTGTTTGCTTAGGTTCTTTCCGTACACCACTATCGTCGTATAGATAGACATAGCATTTGACTCCTTGAAGTCCGGCTAATACGTGATTTATCAATCTCTGGAAGGTCGAGGGAGCATTTTTTTAACGCAAAAGGCATCCGATTATACTCGAAGTGCCCTTGCGGTGTAGAGAACGCCGCTTTCTCCTTGTCTCCTTCGCCATTGGAATCTGATGGAATCCCGAGGCGAGGTCCAAGGTTGCAAAATATCGTGCTTTTCCCAACTGGTCCAATATCTCGTTGATGTCGGGCAGTGGGTATGAATCTCTTATGGTGGCTTTGTTTAGCTTTCGGAAATCCACCACAACTCGCATGCGTCACTCTGCAGTTGCATCGGGCTTCTTTACTATTACTAACAAGGGGGCGTTCCACTGGCTCCTACTAGGCTGTATTATGCCGTCGGCCAGCATTTCCGCCGTTTGTTTTTTGACCTCTTTTTTATGGAATTCGGGCAGGTGGTATGGGTGTACCTTGGTAGGTCTTACCCCCCCTTTTTTTAACGGGATTTGGTGCTCCACCATGTGTGTGCACGGAAGTTTTTTAACGGAACTTTTTTATGGAATTCGGGCAGGTGGTATGGGTGTACCTTGGTAGGTCTTATCCCCCTTTTTTTTAACGGGATTTGGTGCTCCACCATGTGTGTGCACGGAAGTTTGTCTCCTTGCAGGTGGAATATCTCTTCGTATTCACTTATTAGTCCTGCAAGGGCCCTTTTCTCCTCGCAGTTAAGGTGCGCCAGGTCGAGTTCGCTTTGTAATCGCTCTATGCGTCTGGCACCTCTTTCCGTGCTTATAGCGCTTACGCGCAACGTCTCGGCCTTATCGCCTCGCTCTTCAGTGAGGGCATCCATCGGCTTGAGTTTCACGGTCGGGCGTTGCACCTCCGCTTCTAACTTGGTCATGTTGACCAGGCTCACTGCACAGCTGTTGCCTTTCAGTTGCGTCAAGCACGAGCCTATGATAACGCCCGTGCTGACTTCGGACTTTGCGAGTAATCCGACGTTTCGGCTGGCGGTGGCTACGTAAGCGATTGTCTCGCTTCTGGGAGGAAGTTTCATTTTTGACTTCCCATCTACCAGTGGCATGCAATCGCCGTATAATTTGAAGGTTTCTCCGTACTTATTATGTCCGCCTTGTGGCCCTTGATGAATTCCATCCCCAGCAGTTCATTTATTGTCAATGGTACCTCATCTGGTACCACGTAAAACCAGTGTTTCACGTCGACGGCTGGGGTTTCGAGGACAACTTCTGCCTTGCACAGGGGCGTGAATTTCTAACCTCCCACCCTCTGTAATTCTATGTCGCTATTTTGGATGACCGTATTCGGCTTCAGGCAGCTCTTTTTAATGATGCTGCACTGCGCTCGGGTGTCGACCTTCAGCGTCAACACTCTTCCAACTGCGTGAGGCGACACGATATCGAAATCGCTTGCGGATACGGTATTCGAAGGCAAGGTTACCTGTAGTAGTTGCATCGTTCGCTTCGGGTTTCTTTCCTTCCCCAGGCGACTCTTTGGCCTGTTTCCCGGTAAGGAGCGTGTTGAGGCTTAAAGTAGCTAAGGTTCGTTGAACGGTATTTTCGGGGCTAGAAGACATTTGACTAGGATTTGGCGCATTCCGCCTTTCAGCACCGTCTTGCCGTGGTGGGTCTCGCGTCGATTCATTCTCGCTCTCTTGCTTCTTCTTCGCCCTTTTCCGACACTCCTTCCAAGTGTGACCTTTGAATTTATAATACGTTTAGACGACCTCAACCCGGTTGATTGCCTTGTTTTGTTGTGGCGCTTGTAGGCTGACGCGACCCGACTTACGCCTACAATCTCCTGCCATGTGCCCGGCGTTACGGCAATTGTAATAGGTTTTCCCCCTGCCGCTTGGCCCTGCATGGACCTCCTCGCCTTCTGGGGCTGTCCCGTTGTAGTCCCTTTTGGTTGCACCATTCTACTTATTTCGATGGCACCAGCAACCGACTCATGAAGGGTTTCATAAATCCTTAATCGCACTAAGATCTGCACTTGGCCGTTCAGTCCATTTTCGAAATTCTCTTGTGCGCGATTTGCGCGTGACGGTTTCGACCGTTTGCGCATCCCTTTCTGTGCGATCATCCGTTTCTGTGTTATCTTTTCGACTCTCGCTGCGTACGTGGTGACGTCCTCTCCAAGGTTTTGCTTCAGGGAATTGAACTTCATTTGTAGGTCAGCCAGCGATTTACGCTGCCCATACAGAGCCTCTAGTTCGTATTTTAAATCGTCTAGGTCGGTGATAGTTTTGTGCTTCAGCTCCCTTGATGCTTTTCCATTTAGCTTACCACTGAGCACCAATTCCAGCAAAAGTTCGTGGTCCACTTCAGCGACCCTTTTAAATACGGTTTCGCATGACCTTATGAACCCGTCTAACTCGTTCGCGTCGTTTCCGTCAAAGGTTTTGATGTTTTTCAACGCTAGCCCTATCTCTAGCCGTTGTGATCCGACGGTAGAGGGTAAGCTTCGCCTTTCTCTTGCTGGTTCTGGCCGCCACCTCAAGCTTGCCCTGCTCTTCAGGTCCCGTTCGGGTTCGAGCCGTTCTAGGCGTTTGGTAAGCGCGCTGATCTGGTCTTGTAGGGCGTTTATGAGTTTGTACTTGTCCGCTCCTACCTCGTTGAGGGTTTGCGCCAAATCTCTTCTCGCGTTCGGAGTATGCTCTGACCAACGTCTTTGCGACTCATAGAGCTCGTCTTGTCGTCCTTCTCCATCAAGATACGTTCCCAGGTCAGCTGGGTCGCGGATGAGCGTCTGTAGGGGTCGCCTGTAGCGGCTCGTCCCTGCTGCGCTAGGGGAAGGGCCTCGGGCCATAGTTACCGCTTTTACCGGATCTGAGACGACAGTACGCCCGCGAAGACAAGGAATTTCCTCGTTCATCATAGAGTCGGATACTCCCGCAGGGGGAGTCTGTCTTCCGATGGCCATATCGCCCAGCCGATCCAAGAGTGTGTCGTCATACCCGTCAAAAGCCGATGCCCTTCGCGAAAACACCCCGAATTGCGTGTTTAAACTACCCGAGATAGCCGCCTATTGGCCCGCGGGTACTCGCCCTGACGGCGAGAGGGTCCGTAGTGCTCTCCTAGCTCTGAAGGTAATATCTCCGACCGCAGCTTCTAATCCGGTTAAGATGTTAACGTTTCCTCTATCCAAAGGCGAGTCAAACGAGCCTCTCCTGCGTAAGGATCGCGGATTAGTATCGCCCGGCATGTGCTGACACGCGCGGAGTGCGTCTGAGTTTTACCGCGACTAGCTGTTTAGAGACTACTGTCTGTGAGAATGATTTTGACTAATCTACCTACTGGCTTTGGAAATTTTATAGGCTTTATAAATTGGTAACCTCCACTTACAGGATGATGCTCCACTCCATGGCGTTGACCCTTGATGTGGTCTCGTGTGTCGGCAAGGTCTGCACGACTTTTCCTTGGGATAACGCTCACTGTGTAGCGTTCTGTTGTCCGTTCCTCGACGTCCCTCATCGAGTCTGACCTTGTTTCCGATTCAACTACCGCGCGTTAAATCCTACCAGGCTATTTGTCCCAACGAGTGCATGTCGGGTTCAGCTCTGGGTTTCGTTTACTGTTTCCGGCTATCTTCCGTACGGGTTGCTTCATCACATCAGACACTTTCGTTAGCTATTTCACTTTGGCAGGATCCCACCGCTGCCACCAAATTTGTTATGCCGTAACGTCTCGGTGACGAAGGAAGTCGTTTGAGAGGTTAGGACTTAGAGATTTTGGGATCTTTGCCGGTTAAGGAGTTAGAACTCGCGTGAATATAACGTAACAAAAAAGGTTTATTGAAATGATCTTTAAATAAGTACAGGGTTCCGACGATCGTCGACTTGACTTAAGTATAGGTACTGTTCGGTATTAGCCTATCTCCTGTACTGACAAGGAGACCCTCAGGTAACCGGATCAGGGATTTTTTTCATATTTATGGTACATAAAGTTCAGACCCCCAATAACACATGAGCAAAGCCATTCCGCTAGATGGCCAGGCATTTTCGAGAAAATCGATTTTGAAAATATTTGAGTACCGTATATCTCTTAGATGTAGACAATGGAAGCAGTGAGGCCGTGGCTCAGTGGGCAGCGCGTCAGCTTAGTAAGTGCGAGGTTGCTGGTTCGAGTCTCCCTGCATGCATATTATTTTAAATTTTTTTAATAAAAACATTTTTTTTTCGTTCTACGTTTATTGTTGGTGGATGCATTTGTAACGAATAACAATTTGGTTGCAACCGTTGCTTCTGATGGACACCCTACCTCTTCGACCCTTCGTACGGTATTTCCAAATTCTATTGTCCACGTAGCTGCACCCTATCACGTTCCTTGTACTATCCCTCCCTTCGTTACGATTCCCCAACCATTCTTTAATCCTCACCCTCCATAAAAACTATCCACCATTTACCGTTAATTCCAACCACTAACAAAATATCCCGTTACAATTCCTTGGATCATAACAACCCCACAGGCAGTTACTAACAATAAAGCATTATTGTTAGACAGTACCCTAACATTTCATTTTGTCTTTGACTTAGAAAAATTAAAAAAAAATATTTCTAACCCAATCTCTTTTATTTTGCAACCAAATTGTTATTCGTTACAATGCATCCACCAACAATAAACGTAGAACGAAAAAAAAATTTTTTTTAAATTTAAAAAAATTAAAATAATACGCATGCAGAGAGACTCGACCCAGCAACCTGGTATTTACTAAGCTGACGCGCTGCCCACTGAGCCACGGCCTCACTGCTTCCATTGTCTACATCTAAGAGATATACGGTACTCAAATATTTTCAAAATCGATTTTCTCAAAAATGCCTGGCCATCTAGCGGAATGGCTTTGCTCATGTGTTATTGGGGGTCTGAACTTTATGTGCCATAAATATGAAAAAAATTCCTGACCCGGTTACCTGAGGGTCTCTTGTGAGTCTACACCACGAGGCCACTTTATCCGTTCGGATTCTAATTGTAGACTGTCGATTTTCGGATGTACAGCTATAAGTTGGACTTCCGAAAAATGTGATTATCGTGTGATTTTCAGGATAATAGGACGGATCGCTGACAGATAATTTTACATGTTCCATATAAGATTCAGTACAGGTGCGTATGGTAAAACTATGCAGTATTTAATTGCGTGTTCCACGGCAGATTATGCTCAGGTTTACGAAGGATAAGCTCAGTCTGCTGCATAGATCCAAAACTGATGTGAGATTGATCTTTCCCTACAGTGATTGTGACTTGAATCGATGTTCTGTGAATGATCTGCGTCGCTCTATTTCCTTAATGCACAAATAATATCATACTCATATTAATTTTGGGCCTTAATTTTTCATTCCTCGCTCTTAATTTCTCCGGTACTTTTTCTGCGACTTTTTCGGTACTTTTTTAAGGATTATCACCGCAACTTTTTTCTGTACTTTTTCTGTACTTTTTCTGGGACTTTTTCTAGGACTTTTACCAGTACTTTTTTCCAGTACGCGTTTATCGTACACGCCAGTAAGTACGGGCCACTCTGGGAAGCCGCCATCCCCCACCCTTGCATCGTCCCCCGCACCGCACTATGGCGCCACCCCCTCGCTAATGTGCCTGACTCTCCCCACCCCTCACCTACGTGGGCCGCCTAAGGCCCGAAACCCGGCAGTGCCGCTACACACCACGGTCGGTAACTGTACACTGACTCAGGTCGGTAACTTTGTAATCGGCAGCTTTTTGACAGCCGGTCGGTAACCTCTTTTTAATTACCCTAAGTGAGTAGTATGGGGAGTGGAGTCTCACCATGACGTCCGACCCCGTGCCCGTGTGGCCCCCAGAGCCACTTCCCATCACCACCGCCACCGCGTCGACGACTGTGGACCCCCCCAGGTCACACCCGAAATCGCTCTTTTGGGCGATTAGCGAGCGATGCGCAAATACGAGCGGTGTGGGGTGCCGTTGTCTCGACCGGCCTCCCTATGAAACCCTGCCACGCATAAACGCCTACTACAGGCGGCTCCTATTTGCAACCATGCAAGAAAATATGGGCCTGGCGGGGGAAAAAGAAGGGTGTCCCGTGACCCATCCTCGCAGCATCTTGCCGGGGTAGTACAACCGTGGTTTGGTGGGGGTATGATTGTCTTGGCCATCCCTACGAAACCCCTGGCACACGTAAACTCTTATTACAGATGTCTTCTATTTGCAACTATGCAAAATAATTATGGTCATGGTGGGGAAAAAGATGGTGCCCCGTGAACCATCCTCGTAGCATCTTGTCGGGACGTACGCTGATGACAATTGATGGTCGAAGTGCAAGAGGTGTGAAGAAAAGTGTTTAAAAAAAGAGAGAAGCAAAGCAGAAGAAGAGTTCCATCTAGTTTTCAAAAATTCAAGACAGGTAGGCGAACACAATAAACATATTTCCAGACCAGCGATCGACCAGAAGGGTCGATTTATTCTTATTTCTTTTTTTATTTTTGACATATTTCCACATCAACGATACGCTAGCGGTAGACCTATTCTTATCTCTATTTTTATTTTTTTGTTCACACACGGGTGATAGTTGGAAAAAACGAAATACCTTGTAACGCATTTCCTGACCTACGTCCTATCTATGACCCCAACGCTGCGCTCCGCGGATCCCTTGGGCGCCAGGTGCA
>JARQSW010000078.1:0-17540 GCA_030142375.1 Calameuta pallipes
TCATTTGACTTTGCCATAACAATTTTTATGGTTACCATAAATCTCCTATATTATTTCAAATTTATAAAAAATACTTAGAGCAGCACAGTGCCTACAATTATTCTGGATGTACACGCTAATAATCACCCTTATCTGGTATATGGATAAGCTTATAAACATAGGAACAGCAGAGGATATCCCGCGGAGCAAGCAATGTCTGCGCGAGAGATAGGCTGGCACGTGAGTGGCTATGAACGCTGGATAGAAAGAGAACACTTCATATGAGGTCGGCTTGTCCTTGTCTAATCACGCATGCGCAATGGTGAAATTTCTACGTTCAACGTGTAGTTGGCATTCACGCATGCGCGGTTAGACAAGGGCAAGCCCACCAGATTCTCTTTTTATTCCGGGCACGCTTTCTCAGCCCACTTCCGTTGTCTATTCTTATATGCCTATGTGTTCATTGAAACGTACCTGTCACAAGTGTGTTCGTAAATGGAACGAGGCAACGATGCTCGCAGCACTCTCGGCTGATCTTCGAACGCAGCTGTCGTAGGTGCGTTCGCAAACCAATCATATTTATTACGTTTGCAATCTAGCTAAAAGAAAATCATTCTTGTTTGAAGATACGTTAATAAAATAAGAAACTAATTCCGGAGAAATATGAAGCAAATCGAGAGCAATTAATTCATCAAGAAAGTCATATGAAAATCTGCTTGATTGTTTGGAGTTTCAATAAAAATAAAAAATTTCTGTTTTAATGGATATTTGTCAATCATTGCATAGTAGCAGCGAAGCAATTAGGGAAACGTAAGAAGCATTTAAGGAGCAATTTTTTTGGCTTTACAAAAATATATATTTTTATTTTCTCGCGCTAACTTCCCAACGGTTGTCAGCTCCCTCGATTTTACAATAGCCCATTGGAGTGAGTTTGTATATCTTTTTCAGAAGGTAGCCATAAAAAGAAGAAGAAGGGACGATTTTCATCTCAGACCCTCAAATTGCATCCTTTGGATATGTACAGTACTCTTTGGTAGTGCTATGATTAATTCTTGTTCATGTTAATCCTATACGGTGGAATTAATTAAAACTAGTGTTTTGTACGTACACAAAAAATTAAGACTTTTCTTGTACCGTTGAGCAAACAGTAAGATTTTCACTGTATTATGTTTTAGATCCAATGCTATCAAAATGAAATTATCTCCAAGGACTCTGTGCTCTATTCTTAAATTCGCCTTTGGCAAATCATATGGCATTCGATGTCAACATTTCTATACTCAGTGTGAGGTTAGGCATGGAACGTCTGCAAACAATTTGCTGCACAAGCAATGGTATTCCAGTGGTGATCCATCAAAATGCTGGAATTGTAAATATCCATACAGGTCCCAATTGTTTTGCTCAAAGTGTAAAACGCTTCAGGAGCCATCAGAGAAACTAAATTATTTTGAAATAATGGGGCTCAGGCAACATTATGATGTAGACATTACAGAAGTACAGAAGAAGTATAGGCAATTGCAAAACTTATTGCATCCGGATAGATATGGCAATAAGTCAGAGGCAAGCAAATATGAGAATGTGTATATTAAATAAAAGAAATATTGAATTTTTTTTCTTTTAGAAAGAAAAGCAAATATCAGAAAACCTAACTGCTTTGCTGAACAAAGCTTACAATACTTTAAAGCATCCTCTCAGCAGAGGCTTATACTTGCTTAAGTTAAATAATTTAACAATTCCAGAAGGTACAACAAATTTAAATCATAAATTCCTTATAAAAATCATGGAGAAAAATGAAGAAGTTGAAAGTGCTGCTAAAGACAAGAGAAATGCAATGAAACTACTAGAGGAGAATAAAGAAGTGTTAGAAAAATTGTCAAAGTATGATTTGCTCAGCTTGACAGAATTGCTACATATAAAATGATTTTACATATCTTCACTGTTCTTTCTTTACATTTTTTAGGGAAGCATCAAATGCTTTTCGTGAGAATGATCTTGAAAAGGCCAAGGTTATACTCATAAAAATGAAATATTATACGAGTATTGACAAAAGATTAAAAGCCATTAAGAATGAATTGGGTGTAATAGAATAGTGGTAATTAATATGAGCATTAGCTGAAAGTGCTTGTATTATATATTAAGAAATTATGGAGGTTACATGGTTCATGTAAAAAATGTAATGTATTAATAATATAGCTGTAAAATATAAAAAAGAAATGTAAATTTATCTATTGTCAATTTTCCATTGGACAAACCATTGAAAAATTCTTTGAACATTCTCTTCGGTATCAGCTGGTGTATCACTCTGTAGTTCATGAACAATCTCTTCCTTGTAAGATTCTTTAGCCTCTTCGAGAGTAGTTTGAAATATTTCACAATCAATATTGTCCTCCAACTTTTTCCCGATGTATCCTCTTGCTGTCAAACGATCATACAAAATAGTATTGTCTGTTCTCAGTACAAAAACAATATCGAACCAACGTTCAGGGAAGAAATCTGATCCATGATAATCCACAATCTTTCCACCCTTGCTCATTAAACCTTCCATACTGTCGAGAAGCTGTAAAACAAACATAATAATAATCAAATTTAAATTATTATTAAAACAAAAGTAATTTACAATTTACATTAAGTATTAAAGTAATAACCTTATCCTCATCTAAAACAGGACATTGATACTCCTCATCAAATTCCTCCAAACATTTATTGTCAATTGCCAGCTTACTAACATCAAGCCAAGTTAAACCAGTTCTCTCAGCTACAATTCGACACATTGTACTCTTCCCTACACCTGGTGTTCCTTTAAAACAAAAAGAAATAATTGTCAATCTCAAATCACATCCAAGAGTCAATTTATCTAAATGGCACTGTTACCTGTTACTAATATATTCGGCAACGTCCTTTTAACCCCGTTCATTCTGTATAACCAAGGTCTTGTACAGGAGTTTGAGCCAAAGTTACTGAAATAATTAATTAAGATTATAATGACCAAATATAATATCAGTTATGATTTACTTTCATAACAGATTGCAATTAAAACGATTGAAATATTTCAAAACCTCACTTATTGCTATGCAAACTGTCAGTGTGCTGTCATTTATGTGTAGCTGTCATTTTTTAAAGAGCCACACCGCCGTGTCAACCACTTGCGGCCAACTTCTGCTGGTGCATTTCTACTGACTCACTCTGTATATACTCACCGTTCTGTGCGTACATACTCATTGCCCTGAAAGTTTTCTAAGGTATTTTTGTAAGCACCCGCAATTATAATAAACAAGTATGACCCTCATAAACATCCTGAAACGTTAATATGTTGTGCAAAAGAAATTATGCACAATTAATATGGTCAAACGATTGGATCTGATGTTTATCATAATTGCAAGTACCTGAAATAAAATAAATGCATAATTACGTATGGTATAAAAAGTTATTTATTCAATAAAAATACAGATGTACAACCAGCAACACAACATTTTGAAGAGGAAGAGTCTTTCTTCGAAGGAGGCATTATGAAGCTCTAAGATATAAAAGAAGTGAAATAAGTGAAAGGAAAATGGAGTAAATAAATAAGAATAGAAAAGTAAGAAAGTATAAGATAAGGTTAGCCTAGCAAGAGGAGTAGCGTACCCTTCGTGTAGTTGTCGCAATTCTTGCAAATCGTCGTCCAAAGAAGTTGCACTTGATAAATAGTGTGGATGTTGGACACAAGCACGCTCAAAGATGATACTCTAAACTATAATCGTATTTAACAAACTTCAAAATTCACCAGCGTAAATTCATTAATGCACAGCCGTCGGCGAATCGGAAGACAGTGATGCACAGTCACGTGTTTACGCAACAGACTTAGTTTCTCCGAGACGGCGACTGCGCATGCGCACGTTACCGCAGTGCCATCTTACCGGTAGGTTATGTCACTATTGTGTGTTTCACTATAATCCCAGAGATGGTGCTTTTATCTAGTTTTATCCTTTACTCTAGGCTCCATGTGTATATCAATTACATTATTATTTCGTGTACAATTGTAATCATTTTTATTTTATATTTATTATTTCAAAATAACAATTGAAATAACATAACTTGTATTTTATTGAACATCAGAACTTATAAATATTTCGAAATTTTAGGAGTGATTCACGCGTTATTTATGATAGTAGCCGTCTGCAGAATAAATAGATGATAAAACTCTATCAAACTGTGTCGAGTGCACCTGAACATATTATTCCATAATGATGGTGTGGTATTTAATTTACGGACAATGTGGTCCTCCTCATAGATGAATTGTACGCACACCTTGGCCACAATCAAAGTTCATTCTTTTAGGTTTGCTGAGCTCGAGTTGAACTCAATCTACTGTCTGGTGCGCGTAGCGAATTACAAATTCATTTGTAATATTTTACTTCAATTCGTTCTATGTTCTTCTTTAAAAATGTTCAATCAATTTTTCTAAGATTTCTGAACGTGTTTGTCATCTTCGTTATCCTCTGTGTCAGTTTGATGCACAGTTGATATCTCCCAGGCTGAAGTTGAATGTGAGGAATAAAAACTTTGAGTATTAATCTCTTCGATCAGATTCATTGTTTTTAAAAAAAATTCATTAAGTTTTCCTGCAGTGCCACGTCGTAGTTTATGAAAATTTTTACCTGCATTCAAAAATTCACCATAAAGAATAGAAGAAACTGTGAATAGTTAATCCGGACTACATTAGGAATATGGCTTCCCATTCCTTTATTCTCACCAGCAGGGAAAAAGATGTGATTTATTGAAATGCACTGTTGCGTAAGAGCAGCCATTAGTCTCTTGCCAAGAAGATTTTGAGTTTCCATAGTTAAAGGCCTGAGACGTGAGAGGAATCGCAATAGATACTCGAGTAAATATCTAGTGGAAGTCTGCAATTTGTGCAAGCATTCCTTTTCCTTCGAACTCCATATGACAATCTGACTGAGGTCGTCTAAATCTAATACAGGTCTTTTCAAGGTTTCCAGCCACTCGTAAAGCAAACCTGACAAGAGACTTAGGTCGGTTTCCAACTCCAGTCGCTGCCACGCAGTTTGTCGATTATTTAGATCAATCTGAATGAAAAAAAAAAAGGTAATATCAATTTAGTGGAACAGGTAAGATCAAAGTTAGATTCTGAGAAGAGAACTATTAACTTTATACTTGGTAATTTCGCAGTCGTTTCTTTTGCTCCTCTGTTAAGGACGTATGGTCGCACAGAAGGGCCTTCACAGCCTCCTCAGTATTAAAGGCACGAAAGGTTTCAGTCTGTGCAGCAGCCTTCAGATCCAGGTGAGATTGGATCTCTTTGTAGCAATCGTTATCGTAAAGATCCTGTCCCCTAATACCATCACCCAATACGTCATCGACGCAATTATCATCCAGACCTGAAAGCGAGGACGATGCTATAGGGTTTCTTAATTAACGAAGCAGAAGAGGCTGAATAAATGGTCTACGAAGTTACCTTGGTAAGAGGAACACGAAGGGGCATCCGGCGAGGGACAGAAGACATCGTTCAGTCTTCTGAGATCTTCCGAAGTATCGGAATTCTGCAGAGTGTCCCTGGAAGATCCAGGATTGCTAGCAGCGTAAGTCGTCGTGGATCCACCTGGACGTAGGAATGTAAAAGGATTTGATTGGATTTACCTGAAAGTCATAGTGAACCCTTACTGGAGATGTCGTAGGAAGAACCTGCTAGAGATTCCATCCAGGAAAATGAGTGCCTCATGGGGAAATTTTGTCCTTCCGTTCTCCTTTCTATGGCGTGACAAATGAATTTCGTTGTGAAGGGAGTACTCGAGACCGAGAATTTTATTTCAGCCGGTGAGTTGTCTTCTCGGCAGTC
Organism: Calameuta pallipes; assembly: GCA_030142375.1. NCBI lineage: Eukaryota > Metazoa > Arthropoda > Insecta > Hymenoptera > Cephidae > Calameuta > Calameuta pallipes. The sequence continues at coordinate 5,813 of JARQSW010000078.1, forward strand.
GCAGAGCTGTAGAATTCTCTCGCAAATGGTAAAGACGATCTACAAGGAGACAACGAAACTGCTTCAGTACTGTGACGTAGATGCTGCCAACTGCCGACGTGGACGCATCGTGCACAAACCTTCGGAATGTATTTAAAAGTCCTCTGCTCGTAGCCATGCAGAACGCTCTGTTGCTTCGAGAGAAAGGACTGCAGGCTGTAGGGTTTTCGAATGGCTGAGCTAACTGGAAATACGAGGACCTGCGGCAGGACGTGGTGTTCGAACTCCTGGACGCACAGGATCTGTCCACGAGTCTGAACCGCACAGGGTCTCTTCAGGCGGACGAATCTTATGGCATCGTTCGCTCGCACTCTTAAACTGTACACCAGATAGCAAGCTATCAGGACCCCTGTCCTGCCCAGACCTTGCAACAACAAAATTAGTTTAATTCCATTAGGCCAGATACATCATTTTCAGCAGGTCGTCCCGCACGCCATCCAACTGTTTGACCCTCTTTCATACGTGAACCTAGCAACCCTTCTTCTTAGCAACATTTTTCAACAAAGTCACGATGACTTTTATCATAGAGAAGTTTGATTTCTCTAACGATATTGATAATGACCTCGTCTATAAAGTTCGTCATATTGACAGGTAATGACAGCTGACAGGTAATGACATTTCACGGATGAAAATATTAGCGGGGCAATTGTTTCTTTCACGTGAGTCGAAAATTCACGAAAAATTTACAACTAGCAATTCAAAAACGACAATAGACGCTGTATTCTCGAGATATTTAAATGAAATACAGTCAAAAGTTTATGTCTCATATTTTAGCTATCATAAACCTATAATTTCATCTATTAAAGAAATTGAAGACAAATAAATTCCGAATTAAAATTAAAACAATTTCTTGTAAAAAAAATAATTTTCAATTATAAATAGTTTCCCGCACTGAACTTCCTACAACATGTTTACACATCATTCGTGAGTACAAAGGCGCTCACACTTTTTTTATCTGATATAATCTTATCGCGACTACTTCGATAACCAGTATTAGATTGTCCATGTATCTGTTGAAGGCATGAAATCGCAATCGATATCTTTATGGGGACGAAAATTTCACGGAGGAAACGTTAAATATAATTTTTCTCGTTGAATTATAATACGCTTAATGTGACGCGACGGAGTAGCACGAGTTGGGAAATTAGCTGAAAGGGCTGGAGAAGGGCGACGCGTTCAGTGTATATTTCCGGACAGCAGGAACAACTAGCCTGTAAATACTTAATGGCGCGATTCGCCAGAAAGATTGCTGCGTTCCTTTGAATTTTTTATTAGCGCTCAACCTAGTTCCCTTTACACAGGCACATCCACCTTAACCACCTTACCCACCTTACCCACCTTACCCACCTTTCCACTTCCTCCGGTTCATCCATGACAAAGCCTTTACCAGCGTCTAGACGCGGCTTGCACATTTTTTTTAACTCCTTAGATAAGTCGTGAATCGAGAGCACCGATTATCTCGGGCGAGACCGACTTTTCATCGATTTGACTTCAAGTAGGAGTTTAATCGTCGTATAAATAAGACTTGGCCAGCGATTCTGGCGCCCATATCGTATCGCGACAAAATGGGTTTAAGATCGTCGATCGGCCTCGTGCTGACGATTCTCGCGTTTCAAGGGAACTGCCTGGTCAAATACGATGGCCACAAAGTTTATAGAGTCTGGCCAACTACCACCGACCAACTTGATATTCTCCATTATATGGAAGACAACGTTACGGATGGCGTAAGTTATTGATTTTTCTTCCACCCTGATATTCTTGAGAATTGTTCTTTAAACCGATTAGGTATCTTTCTGGACCTCAGCTGTCGCGCTAAATACTCCGGTTGACATGATGATAGCTCCCGAACGCGAACCCGACACGATAAGAACTTTTGAAACGACGGGCCTGTCCTACAGTATCTTCATAAGCGACGTGCAAACTCTGATAAACAAGGAGAATCCAAAGTATCTCGGTAGAGAGGTCGCGAACGACACCATGGACTGGACGTCGTATCACACGTTGGACGTCGTAAGTGTTTTCCCGAGTCAAAAGATTACAGCCTATCGTTTCGATTTGAAAATTTGGGCTGACACTTTCGAGTTGGCCTACGAGAGGAAACCCAGAAAAGAAGACAAAGCAAATGCCTTATCAAACTTATCGATAGATCTACAACTGGCTGGATCAATTGGCAGAGACTTATCCTAACCTCGTTGAAGTGATAGTGGCCGGAAAGTCTTACGAAGGCAGACTCGTCAAAGGGATTAAAATAACGTTCAATGAGGAATATCCGGGTGTCTTTGTCGAAGGAGGTACGTTAGCGTTTCATTATCAGCGAATCTTAGGGCGTATCCGGATGATTTCTGTTTAGGAATTCACGCGAGAGAATGGATTTCGCCGGCCACAGTGACCTATTTGATAAATGAGATTCTCCATCCGACGAGCGTGAACCACAGGTGGCTTTTCAGGGCTCACAATTGGTTCATTTTTCCAAATACCAATCCGGACGGTTACGTCTACACGCATACAAAGGTGCCCTACGAGATTGTTGAAGAAAATAAAGAAGGAAGCAAAAGAAAGGTCAGAAATTCGACGAGACTAAAATGGACTCTTGCAGGACCGAATGTGGAGAAAAACGAGACGGCCTTACGACAACGGCTGCTTTGGCGCTGATCCCAACAGAAACTGGGACTACCACTGGCTCGGTAGGACTTTTGCTGCGTGCAGTTGGGAAGCGTGCGAAACGCGCGGTACGCGAGACTCGACTTTAAAGAAAAAAATATTCTTTTGCAGAAAATCATGGGGCAAGTAACTATTCGTGCTCGGAAACTTACGCAGGTGCCGAACCTTTTTCCGAGCCTGAGGTTAAAGCCTTGGCTGATTACATCGATTCGGTTAGAACGAAATTCTACGTATACCTGAGTATTCACAGCTACAGCCAATTGATTCTCCTACCTTATGGCTACACGTCCGAGCATCTCGATAATTACAAGGAATCGGTAAGCGACTGTTATCAAGCGCCTCGAGGCCATTAAGAATAATATAACGGAGAATAGATTTTTTTAGGCGATACGATCGCTTCGCGGTTTTATGCATTATTGGATTACGTAAAGATATTGCTGATCGTCGAATGTCACTCTAAAGAGGGTACAGCGTTGATTAATCGAATGCTTTCGTGCAGATGATCATCGGTACCAGAGCAGCCGAAGCACTGGCCAAGCGTTACGGGACTAAGTACACTGTCGGAGCCACGGCCGAGACGATCTGTCTGTATCCTATTATTCTATTATCCTACCTTTATGGACGTGCTTCTACGTGCTTCCTTTTTACGAATAAATAAATAATTATCACTCGTACTCTGAACAGACGTTGCGAGCGGAAGCAGCATAGACTACGTCAAAGGGATTTACAAGACTGCGATCGTCTATTGCTACGAGCTCAGGGATACCGGAGCCTATGGATTCCTTCTGCCAGCTAAGCAGATCGTTCCGACTTCTCTGGAGTTCCTGGATTCCTTGGTAGCGCTTTTTGGAGAGGCGCGCAAACTCGGATATCCAGAATCGACGGTGAGCGCTAAAGCTTTAAATTAACTGTATCCACTTTGTTACGAATAAAGACTCACCAGCGTGACAGTGAACGGCAACCCTTCCTTCCTCTACAGCAAATGCTACAACTTTTACCATATCTAAAAGTTTCCCCATTGTCGCATCGCCGTAGTCCTTCCATGCGAAATTATAATAGTAAACTGTAACGAGAGAATCGAACTGTAAAATTCTTGGTGGTTAGCATTAACGGCAGGTGAGCGTGATTCAACCGAGGCATGCTGTGAGGCATGCTGTGAGGCATGCTGTATGATAGAAAGTCAGGCAGGCAGGCAGGCGGGCAGGCAGGCAGGCAAGGAAAGGCAGGAGAAGCGTAAGGGCCTGAAGAATAGAGATCGATACTGCCCGTATACTAAAACGGGCACTACCAGTCGACCGTCCGATTCGGGCAGGATTTCGCCGCATTGCACGAGAGGACGAACTTGTGCCTTCTGCCGCAACCGCATAGGTCGGCTCTTTCACCAAACTATTAGAGAATCTTGCGCGCGGTACTCACTGTCGTTCCTCATGAAGTCGTTGGGATCATATGTGAATCCGCTCGGCTCGAGTGGACCTCCGCAACTGGCGTGCTCCCCGGGAGTTTGCAAATTGATGATCGTCCTAATTCCCCATCCTTGGAATTGCGCGATGATATTCTTTTTTATAATTAGAGCGGTGCTGGGTCGTGCCATGGCCAGGACGTCCTCGGTAACCCTGGAAAAAAAAAATTCTCTTTTCGCGCTACAAAGATTAAAGAGGGCGGACCAGCCAACGGCAGAGGGTGGCTCTGACCGAACTGGTATATTTACCTAGGCTGAGGCTATATCGATTAACAATTTACTCCTCATTCCATTTGTATCTCTCTCCACGAACGTTTATCGTATTACGTATATTGATCGGTAAGCCACGAGCCCTTTTTTAAAGGTTTTTATACAACATGGCAAAAGGTTCATCGGCAGAGTTCAAGGAGAGTATGGAACTTGGCAGCTTCCTTGTAAATAAACTGATTACCAGTGGGAGAATATGTCCTGAATGGCCATGTGGACGGGCGGCCAGGCTTTTGGATTTTCGTACTTGCATCTTGAGCCTCCGCAGAAAACAGCGCACTGCAGTGCAGGTGGCGTCAGTCTTCGGAGATTTTCCGAAAATTTGTTGTACCCGGCTGGAACGACGCACAGGTCGACTCTTCCCGCCTGGAGTCCGGCGGGCACCAGGGAGCTCACGTCCATTCTCAAGATGAAATGAAACATTGAAAAATTAATTTCGTTGGTCGGGCGCGAACGCATTCAGGGCGGATTCAATAATTTCGATTAGTCGACGAGACACAAGACCTACTTACCTTCAAGAGTCGCCGTTGTCCCTGTCCCATCGCATCGTTCGAGACGACGCAGCTGCGCGCGATGCAGAGCCCAGAGAGTCTCGCGCTGCAATGAAATTATCAGCGAGAGGGATAAAGCACGCTCCGCGAGCGCACTGGGAGGAGGAACTGCCTCTTGCTGCCTCTTAGAGCGAAAGTCGAGCGAAACGTAACGGGCAGTAACGGGCGACGAGACTCGCGCATGCGCGAGCGACGGCGGCTCGATCCCAAGCGGCGATCGATCGATAAACCCGAGATTTAAGTATAATGCAATTGAATAACAAAGTCGTGTCTGCAGAGTTTTTCTTTTAGTAACACATTTAATTTCTTAGTAAAATCGGTACATTTTTACAAGGCAACTTATCGTATAATACTTAGTAACGTAATTCAGGCGATGAATATCCGGGATAATTGAGAATTGGCGGGAATCAACTGATCGGGAGTTTGCTATGAATCGCTGGGCCATCTGGTGGCTCGATCTAGAATCAAAACCGACTTGAAATACTTGTGTGGCTGATTCGCGATATTGTTTCTACGTAATACTGGAATAATGCGGAGTCCCATTAATTCTTTACTTTTTTTCGAAATTCATTTTATTCCTTTCTCTCCAAGGGATACAGTACCGCGTAAATTTCGTTAATTCTCCGTCCTGCCGTTTTGGACTGTTAATATTTTTAATCACTCTTTCCTTGTCGCGTATTTTCCGTTCGCCTGGATTTGGAAAAAGTACTAAGAAGTAACCATTGGAAAATGAGGACAGACTGATTGGCTGACACGTGAGTCGCGTTCGAGGAGTCGTTGGCGTAGGGTTCGAGGGGAAAACTTAAGGACCTATTACGGAGTGGTATTGGAGGGGGGGGGGAGGAGGGGGGGCGACACTTTGGCACTATTTACTCTCTATGTGCTCACTTTCATTCTCTCTAACTGATATGATTTTCACGTTTCGTTCCTCCGATTCTTCCCCGTTTGAGTAAGACTATAAATTGATATACATCTGGGTATATCCCGTCGATGAAAAAGGATTTCGAGGCTTTCGGGGAAGAACATGGCGAACGATCGGGCGTGCGTTTTCCGCGATAATCGTGAGACAATATATATGTATATGTATATGTATACACGTATATGGCGAACGATCGGGTGGACGCGTGCGATGCGCCATGCACGGCCAAATAAATGCAGGTAGGACACGAGCAACATATACCGTAAGACATCCTTTCGTAAACGATGTATTCGTGTATCCATTAATTCCTAATGCCTTATCAGTTAACTATGTACAGGAGAGTCTATATATCAAGTCCTTAATTCATTATACACAGTACATAGACTTAGAGTAGCGGTTTTACGATACGCGAACTCATCCCGAGATACGCAGGGCTCGCGCGATCCCCTTTTCGTTCCTTTTTCTTTTTTTTTGGCATTGCGGCAAGGAGCAGCCACCCCTTCGGTTTACTCGCGCTCATTCTTATTCTCCTCGTGACTGTCCTCCGTATTAGACCTCGTAATCGTCGACCACATAGTGTCATATAACCATTAGTTACTTTAGTATTAGTAGATAGATATAGAGGGCTGGTCTGGTATATGTCTCCGTCTAATGTTCAGTGTGCTTTCGTACGAAGCTCAGCTGTCGAGAGCAGCCTTGCCAATTTCTTTGGATCCTGTGATTCTGCGAAATTTTCATTACATCCTGATTCTCTCGCACCGTCTGCCTCTCTACGTATCTTTACTATCTAGACGTGCGTTCGCTTATGTGCGGCGGCCGAGGGCCTTCCAGTTCTTCCTTCTTATTTTCTTGTCACCTTCTACGTATCAAGCATGTTTCGCGTCTTCTTGCGAGAATTGGCTGAAGATGAAGATGAAGATGAAGATTTTTGGGGTTCGTGGACGGGGGGGGGGGGGGGGGTCGAAAACTAATACTTAAATTCTGATACGTATACGTAAATATATGTATATGCATATATAATACTTTAATTTATTCATAGAGTTCGTACCATCCGCTCCTTCTATTCTTCTTATATATATATATACCCTCTTAAGCATAAAGTCGCGCCTGTACTTCTGTCATGTGTGAATCCTTTTGCAGCTACCAGCCGTTGCTTCCTCTTGATTTGCTTTATCTCTCTTACAAATTTTTCATTGCTTTCGTAATTATTATCGATCCCTATCGCTCCCACTCTCGCGTCGGAAAGCTCACCTCGTGCTTCATATACAAATTCTACCTCGGTTACTTCGTACGAATGAATACGAAACTACCTAATAATCTAATAACTAGACTATACAGATTAACGGGGTTGCGGTGGCCAGTCACGTCGCCGAAGCGTTGCGAAATTTTCGGATCTCGAGATTTCAAGACTTCGGGGAAGGACGCGTGTCAAAATGCCCACCTCCATCCTTATCATTGACTCCCCATTAACGGAAGGCCCGTAACAAGTGCCAGACTGATTTCAATCGAATGTATTAGCGTATTTTCATTTTAATAACTTCTACATTATCTACATCACGTATCTCCCCATGCGCATCCGTCTCTTCTCGTTTATCCACTAAGCGTATCTTAGACGCTCCAAAGTGTCGTGTACGTACGTGGGTCTACGTACTTGCGAGTGTTTATACGTGTATATATATATATTTTTTTTTTTTCTGTACGAATCCTGGAGAGAGTGTCCTTCGGCACTTTGGCTACCGACTAGGAGCCGAGAAATGCCTCCCTCTTCCTCCTCCTCCTCCTCCTCCTCCACAAGATTGGCTTCTCCTTATCAGAGGTTTCAATCGCCACGAGACACTCTCTCCCGAGGACGCGACAATTTCTCGCGACGTGTCTCGCACCGCGACGAAATGTACATTATAACAAGAAAAGAAAATAGGAGAAAAGGCAAAATAATATAAACATCGTTGTTCGCAATTGCTTGATTAAAGATATGGATTGATGGATCGAGGCGTATCCTCGAGCCAATTCAATTGGCTCGCCGTTTTCTCTCTCCTCGAAAAAGTCCCTCGTGTTATCTAGTTTTCGTTTCGGAGCTTTCCTCGATGAATTCCTGGCAAAGAATCTTCCTTACGCTGCGTCCGGAAGCGCGCTTTCGATATGGTGAGAGTGTGAGAGGTCAGGCATCTTCCGGGGAGGACTGCTCAGGGCGACGGTGTCTGATAATTCTTTGGTGACTGAGCTGGTGGGGTTCGTAATGTAGTATATATTATAGTAGTAGTTTTAGGGGTATGACGGGGGGGGGGGGGGGATAAGATAGGGGAACTTTTGGATAGGTTAAGGGATCCGTATGCTTCGTCGTATCGTTTATCTCTTTTAGCGACGACCAATGGCTGTCATAGAGCCGAGAAGATGAGAACCTAGTTAACAACTGGAACGCCGCTACTACGCCTCGATCTGATCGTCCGGCGTCATGATGTCGGGTGCCATCGACAGGTCCTCGGCCATATCTTCGTCCTGACCGGAATCATGCCCGTGACTCTCCGGGTAATCCCTCTCGTCAACCTGGTCCTCCTCCTGCTCCTGTTCCGTTGGCGCATCCAGGAGTTCACGCTTTATTAGTCTGGACAGCTTGCCTCCCTCGGGACTCTGACCCTCTTGCTTTATATGCACCGCCGGTTCATCCAAAGGTGACCTGAGAGAGCACAAGCAAATTTTCCTTTTTCTCTTGGTTTTCCAATTTGATTTGATATGGCTGCAGCGAGCTCTGCTTTTTACTTACATCAGATCGCTGTGGGCCATCACGTGCTCCTTGTCAGGACTCGTCGCTGTCGAGGTGCACATCGAGTTGTTCAGGAAGCCCATGTTCGACTCACCGAGCGCAGCCTGGAAATACTCAAATTGCATTAGGCTATTAGTCACTTCCGAATTTCGCACGTTCTAATCCTGTGAACTGCCAATTGTGCGCGACAAGATACACAAGATTGTACACTCCAATTATATTTATCAAATAAGATGGCAAAGCCACTCGAGTCGATAGGTTCAAAAAGAGGAGCGAAATATCTGACTTGCGTGCTGTTTGCCCTAGCAGCGATCGTAGCATGTATTGTTCCCTGGCCTTGATAAAGACTAATTGTTTCGAGTGAAAGATAGTTACCTGGAGGTTGCTGTTCAGTGCGTCCCCATACATCGTTGGACTGTGGGTTAGCGTGGGGCTCTTGGACGGGACACCCCTAGTAAATCGATACGGATAAAGATTAATCAATTTGAATATGAATAACATTCATTTTCGTGATTTTCCTGAAAACAAACAACTTCATAATTCTCGTATGCGAATTGACGGATCAAGATGGGACGTAAAAAAGGCAGAACAACAGCGAAGGGTGAAGAGTGAAGAGTGAAGAGTGAAGAGTGAAGAGTGAAGAGTGAAAGGTAATGTGAGCTGGAAAGGTGGAAAACAAGCTGACGGGTAAGGAACTGAATGAAGAGTTCGACGAAGAATCCATGTTCTCGCTCTTAATGTAGAAGGTGGTCAGGTTTTCTTGAGGAGAGGGTGGGGGGAGGGGCGGTCGAGTCGGAATACAGTATGTTAGTATAAATAGATATTATGAATATATGTATATCAGAAGGACATATAGGTATATACACATAAAAAAGAGAAATAGAAATTGAAGACAATAGGGAATAGAGTATAGAGAATAGAGAATAGAGAATAGATTATTTAACAATACATATATATATATATAAATATTAAAAAGATGTATAAAAGAGAAGGAAAAAGAGTTTTCAAGAAGTCTTACGTACCCAGTGACTCGCGAGTACTCAACATCTGTGATTGGCAGCGATTGAGCGAGTTTAAGTAAAAAAGGAAATTATTAAAAGATTTCGAAAAAAACGCTGCCGTTTCCACAATATCGAAACGGCACAGATACTTATAAATGGCCACGGGTTACCAGTGCGCGTACGCTGAGCAGGACGTCCCTCAAGTCTACCAGTGCTTCCTGCACTTTCCAGATGATAGGCTGATAGACCCGATTTCTCTACCGAGAAGATCCGATTGTCCCTAAGCAGCTGATAATTTTCAAAGGAAAATTCATCAACTGTTACCTTTGGGCCTCGTTGGCGACAGTCAACCGTAATAACGCTGTGCATGACGAGCCCTGAATGCCCAATGTCAATGCCACTTCGGACAGAGAACTATGTCAGCGTGCCTTTGCGCTATCAGACGAGAAACTCCGAACGATGAGACGATCGCCAACGATACAATTCGAACTAGTACTAGCAATGTGAATAAAATAGATGAAAGATCCCTATGGCCATTCATCAAGTAGTCTTAAGCGTAAGAAATAGGAAAATACTAGAGATATATAGGAGGAGAGAAAGAGTGAAGACAGTTAGGCCAATTGAATTGGATGAAGATGGAAGTGTAGAGTGAAACAATCAATAAGTACATAGAGATTATTAAAGAGAATTAAAATTTGTAACATCTAGCACTCTACATATATGTGTGTAATAATATATAGAGAAAAGTAGAGTATCTCGTGATACCTTGAGGAGCGACGACGCAGCAGAGTCTCCAGATGAAATTATCGATGTTTCGCATTTCGTTTTTGACCACACATATCGATGGGTATACGCATGCGCTATTAGCTCTGCCACGCTTATTATACCAATCACTCCGCATACACACATATCCGCGAAATCGTTAAAAGTGAAAATTCTTTTGCAGAGATTGAATCGTGATTAAAGAAAAACAAAAGAAAAAAAACATCGAGGACGAGCACGAGAAACTAAAGGAAACGAGAAATCAAGTGGCAAGTATTGCAGGAGAACGCAGACGTGAATTAAGATAAAATGAAGGCTTAGTTCGCGAGTGACCCAGGCACACGCACGCACACGCACGCACACGCACGCACACGAAACTAGAAAACGCACGACAAAAGCACCGTAGAAGCGGAGCGTGTTGAAAGGGGTTCAGAGGTCGAGCTACTGCTGCTTTTCTCAGGGTCCAGAGAAGCTCGGGATCGTGTCTACTTGTCCATGCGATCGTAGCTAACAGTCAACTAGAGGATGAGAGAGAGAGAGAGAGAGAGAGAGAGAGAGAGAGAGAGAGAGAGAGAGAGAGAGAGAGAGAGAGAGAGAGAGAGAGCTACTAGAGCCTTAGATAGTGCGGCAATCGCAGAGGTAGGTAGAAGCACGTAAGGATCGGATAGCAAAAATCACAGCCGGGATCGAGATTACGCTAGAGACCGGTTTGGCTCCAGTTACGATTAGGATGACTCTTGATGGACCTTTACGGGGATTTGTGCTACGGAGTCTCTTACGCTGCGCAAGCTGACTACGTTTGCTTGGATTCTACTACTGCGAGAAGTTTTAGGCCCACGGGCTGTTCTATGGTTCGTTTTTGACAGGCACGATGCAGGATTTAGATTTTCTCTTTCTTATTTTTTGGTTTTTCTCCCAGGATCGGGTAATCAGCATCGAGAGGCTTCCTGCTGCCTCAATTCGCTACGTTATGTACTACCACCTGTCCTCACGGCTTCATCCGGGCGAGGAAAGCAGAAATGAAGGCGGAAAGAACGGCACAGCGAGAGGAAGAAGACATTTCGCTGATGAAGAGGAAAGAAGACCGTGAAAGAAGAGGAAGAAGAAGATGAAGAAGAAGATGAGAATTGGAAGGAATTATTTGTCGGTTGGCTAAGGGAACAGCGTGGATAGGAAGAGCCGCCAGGACGGGTAGCCATATGACTATATATCATCGATATCTACGAGGTATCGAAACGAGAGAGAGAGAGAGAGAGAGAGAGAGAGAGAGAGAGAGAGAGAGAGAGAGAGAGAGAGAGAGAGAGAGAG
>JARQSW010000078.1:17640-50874 GCA_030142375.1 Calameuta pallipes
AGAGAGAGAGAGAGAGAGAGAGAGAGAGAGAGAGAGAGAGAGAGAGAGAGAGAGAGAAAGAGAGAGAGAGAGAAAGAATAAGCATAAAGTGATAAAGACTTTGTATACGAGAGGCAGCAGGTTCGCCAACTCACAGGTGATGTAGACAACGACCAAGCGTTTAGTCCTGTTCACCGAAGAGTCTCGGTGAGCATAGGAACGTCGCGTCAGCCAGCAGCAGAATTCTAAAAAGTGGTAGTGCTTACTGTGCGGAGAGGTGGGGTGGAGTGGGTGATGGGGTTGGGTCATATTTCCTGGGGCGGCCGCGGGATAGATGCCGCCGCTTTACAAACTCGGCGTCGTCCACCATCCAGAATGACCCGAAGTCGTCCTCATAGCGCACAAAACACTTGTGCAATGATAGATTGGTGCGGATCGCGTTCTGTATACACAGACAAGACCACCAAGAAATAGAGAAAAAGAGAGTAAAAGACACAAGATACGGTGTATAGCTTTCTATCATTCGTTCACTCGATCGCTCGATCACTCGCTTCTCCTTCCGATTTCCGGAAGCCGATCGACGCTCCGATCCCCGTATCCTCCTTTCCCGTCTTTCTCGTCCTCGCTCTCGAGTCAGAGGGAGGACGTCATAAGCTCGGCATCGCTGGAAGCGTCGATGTCACCGACGTCGTCGTCGTCGTCGTCGTCGTCGTTTCTTATTGAGGTTGTTGATTATTAATATATAAGATAGAGAGAGAAAAAAACACTAGAGAAAGATTCGTAAAGGATTCGGATATGAGATCGACGAGAACCTCCCAGAGGATTCGTGCTAGATCGCCCCAACTTCCTGAATCCTCTTCCTCTAGACTCTACAAGGCGTGCAAAAGACAGGCTAGACCAGAGCAGAATTATACACCTGGCTCTGCTCAACTGGAACAACTGGCACGACTGGCGCAACTGGCGCAACTGGCGCAACGCAGCCCCCTGCTACCCTTAAACATTATTCCCTTCCGCATTCCATTTCTTTTCTCGTATCCCTTATCCCCCTTTTTCTTGCACTTCGTCCCTGCCCTTCCGGTTTCACCCAATTGTCGTATTTTTTCGTTGGCATCCGGGCCCGGGATCTTGGACGTCGTTAGTCGCTGCAAAGCCCATCATGCTTGTTAGGCACACACGCCAGGCCCACACACACACGCACACGCACGCGCACCCTCGCATTCACGCACACGTCGACACGCACGCGCACCTCTCCGTTTTTTTCGCAAACCACGTAAAATTTCTAGACACTCATCGCCACGCATGTCGCTTTAATGAGCTACGTGGAGATACAACCGAGGACACAATCAAGAATTAAAGTGCGAAAAATCTCACGTACGCAGTCGCGTAACGGTGAGAGATCGGTCGACGATTTCATAGCGATTTCACTGTGACGTCGGCGACCGACTCACCTCAGAGTCACGGACGAACAGACGGACCGACGGACCGACGGACAGACACACAGAGCGAACGTACAAACGAGACACAGACCAAAATAGAGACACAAACGAACAAACATGAAACAAGCGACGATCAGTAGAAACAAATTACAATGTAGGCTATTTATGGATATAAAAGTAGTGTAACAATGCGGCAAATAGACACATAGAAGTAGAGGTATATGTATATAAGTACAGGTATAAAAAGAGAGAAGTCAAAAGGACACGAGACAAATATGATAAAAATACAGTAAATATTAGAGATGCCAGAATGTGTGCACGCACGCTGTTATAATATACCGACCGAATGATATGCTTATCTAAATAATGGGAGACAAATATATGTATATATAGAGAGAGAAATAGAAAAATACGTATGTAAACACATGTAGATATATAAAAACACGTAAAGAGGCGTATATTAATATATATATATATTAATGTATGTATGTAAAAACTGGCAGTACGAAAGGGTAGCAGTATTGCATAAGTAGATAAAAAGAGTAAATGTAAGAGATAAATAGAGAGAAAGTAAAAAAAAGGGTAAGAGAGAGACACAGAAAAGAGAAAAAGAGTGAAGAAAAGCGAGTGTCGGATTAAAGAAGAACGAAGGAATTTAAATATGAGGAATTACATATAAGGTTAGTCGTCAGAGAAACTGAGGTATGTAGAAGCATCGCGAAGACGAGAATGGAACATTTAAAGTGAGAACTTGAGAGAATGCGAGAAAAAAGAGAGACGTAGGTATTATAAACAGGTGGAAGAATGGATAGTGAGTAAGTAAGAAAGAAATAAGAAAAAAAAGAAAGAAAGAAAGACGCGTGTCGGGGGAAACGTACCCAGTCGTGCTGCAAGCGCGTTGAGGACGTCTCTTGTAAAACTCCACTTCGTCCACCGTCCAAACGGCCCCTTTCACGTTTTCGACTCGCATGAAACATTTGTGGAGAGACAGGTTGTGTCGCACTGCGTTCTATACAAAATAATACACAGACTAAATAAGCAACCCAAAAACGAACGAACGAAGCCAACTGAATTCGCGACTCGTGGATTCGGACGCGACGATCAATTGTCTCTGGATCACGTCCGTTTGTGAGGTCTGTGAGGTCTGTGCACTTGTGAATCGTGAGTCATCGGTCATTTCGTCTTCCACAGTCATGGAAATCGTCCGGTCAGTCCGACAGGTAGGGGTCAACACATTCCAGGCAATTCATTCCAGATGAAGCTCGATACTGAGCTTCTTCACAAGTATCTCGAGAAAGGACACGAAAGGACACGAAAGGACACGAAAGGACACGTTAGCAAGAAAGTTCCTTGATTGAGGTAAGCGATCGAATGGCGCCGACAAAAGGAGAGAGGTCCTCCCCCATCTGTCATTTGGTAGAAAGCGTTATCAAGAGTACTTTAGGTGTTAATGGGAGGGATATTAATTAGAGGCTTTGAGGGTGTCGAGATGGTATTGAGCGTCCTGATAATTGATAACGCGGATAGAAGCTTCGTCCTCGATGAATCGGTCAGTCGTTCGTATCTGTCCTGTAGATCGTCGCGAGGATTGTTTTAATAAATAACTAAGAGCTAGGTGGCTAGACGCTAAGAACTAAGAATAATTAATAACAACGATCAATCAAAAGATGGAGAAGGATTGTGAGAGCCAATAGGATTGTGAGGCTCGGTAGTGATTTTAAGTGGGTAGGTTGGTAGGTTGGTAGGTTGGTAGGTTGGTAGGTGGTTGTCGAGGAAATTTCAACAAAAGAAAATAAGTTTGAAACGATAAAGGAAAACTCAGGACGACGATTAATTGAGATAGAAGACGGTATATGTGGCATTCCTGGTATCGTTAATGCACACAGCTAGGTATCTAGTTCTAGGGGCAACGACAACGAATCATGCCGCAGAATCGATTATCAGAGCTCGATCGGTTCTCGATCAGCTCCCAATCGGTCCTTCTCTAACTGCGCGTTGGTCAAGAAGAGCAGAGACATTCAGCTGCGATCCGCAGTGATCGATCGCGATCAGCTGGATCTTCGGGTCAGCCTCTTCGAGACTTCTGGTCTCCCGGCAGCGGCTGAACGACGGCGTCCCGTCGTGCGCCTCTTTCACCCACCTGTATGTATTTACGTTTTCGTCGAACACACAGAGAACCATGCGAGGCGAAGCTTGTTTTTCTGGCAAACGTCGAGACTTACGCACACGCACTCGCACACACGCTCTCTCAGCACATTTGATGAAGATCGCACCGCCAACGGGATATCCACTTCCGGTCCGCTTAGCGGCCCTCTCAAGTGCGAACCGGAAGGGAACCACGGAGGCCCTAGATATTCATGGATTATACACCTCAGAGATTATGGATTATAGACTATAGTACCATCCCACCCTTTCCCAATATATCCTATGCTCCGGGTAACGATGCTGCTCGGTTCATGGATCAGCCTGTAGATTGAAATAAGAATACAGCGCGCATATAATCTTTTAGATCTCTCCTCCTTTTCTACGGCATATTACGTATTCGGAGCATATTATTGGATGCTTGCGTTTTAACCTGCGTTTGCTTGCGTCCTGCCAAACTTAGGATCTAGTATGGATTAGGACATTGGGGGGTATACCTTCCACGTGGCTGCGTTACGTCTGAAGTAACAGAATGTATTCTGGAACCAGTTGTAGATCTCGTTCAACGTCAGTTGCTTATCCGGCGACTCGATTATCGACTGAAACACCCACAACATTTTTTATTCGGCTGTATTCGTGGGACTGTTGACTGTAAAAGTAAAGATTTTCTAGCTACCTGTCGAATTAACGAAGCGTATGTGAAGGGCGGCCGCACATCAGCATTCTTGTAAAATTCACGATTCCGCTGTATCTCTGTAAGAAAGCATACTCGTTAATCGAACGTCATGGCAACACCGGCAATACCGGCAACACCGGCAACACCGGCAATCTCACGTGCATATTCGTTTGTCTTTGAACGTGTTTGATTATATGTATTGTATGTGTATGCATATATGTATATACACACGCGCACGCATACTGTAACGAGACCTAGATGTAGGAACATTTATTCTTTACACGTAAACACATGACAAACAAGCATAAATTCTGTCAAAGAAGAATCGACACAAGACGCTCACAAATCCCGAAGTCATCCATGAGACACTTATCGGTGATTCAGTGACTTCCGCGGCTAAATCCATACTGGCTCCACTGTGACTCAATTTCTTCAAAATTTTGCTGTCTCCCGTAATTCGGAAATTGTAGCGTGTCGTGTCTCGATAGAAAAGAAAAGCCGAATGTAATTCTCCTTCTCGTAGGAAAAATGAAAGATTATTATAACGACAAGGTAGCGTTCGGAAAGCTTGAAAAGTCGAAAAGAAAGACAGTCGATAGTCGGTTGAAAGTTCAGAGTTGAGAGTTGACAGTACCTTGTTGGACGTCAAGACCAGCACGCTCCAGCATGTAGGGCAGCCCTACACGGTGGGGTGGCCGGGCAGCACAAGAGATTAAGAAATAACAGAACGATAAGATTGAACATTTCAATACATCCTGCTTGAGAGCGAGAAGCTGTTCTTCGAAGAAGATACAGGAACGCCGCATTATTTTTTATAATCCACCGTTTTCTTTTAGATTAACTCGAACAGTCAGTTTCCTCGTTCTTCCATTGACACTTGCTACGTTATTAACATTTTTTTTCCATTTCCCCATACTTTTGTACAACGTTTAATTCATATAAACCCGCTTCAGAAAGATCGCCAACAAGATGGCGATTTCCACAAAATTCCGTCAGGTTACGCTACCAGTTATTGTGCTATACTATACTAAAATAGAAAGAGGTCTATTTACGTGCGTACAATGTATTTAATAAGAAACAGAAGTAGTAAAGTAGAAGACGAGAGTACAAGGTGCGTAGAGCTCGCAAGAGGAAAAACGCAAGGGATAAGATGACCATTGTTCGCTTGACAATCGTGATCGCGTGGACTCGCAAAAGGTAAAAATTAACTTTTCAGATAAATTACAGAACAACGTGTTTTATGACAGAAGCGGCATCTCGCGACGCACACGCGTCCAATCGCTCGCTGTACTTCGATCAATGATCGTCACCTTCGTTAATATCTGTGCCAGATCTATCGATCTACACCCTGCGCCTTACAGCGCCCTCTTTAAACAGTGCTACGCAGAGTATTTACGTTTACGTATCTCAATTTTTGTTATCGTTCTTATCATCGGACGGCACCCTGCCCCAACTGCTAAGCCTCCATTTACTCTGGTGATCATACTCCCCCCCCCCCCCCGCCCTCCGCCCTACTACTAAAGATCGGCTCGATTCTCAATCGGATCGAAAAGAGTCTTACTTACCTCCGGCCAGGGAAAGTGCCGATTTATCGCTGATTCGCCTTCTTATGGGTCCAGCCATACTGGGCATACTGGGCATACTCGGCATGCTGGGCATACTCGGCATGCTGCCGGGCATGTTTGGCATCGGTGGGATGCCTGACATGTTCGAGAGGTTCGGTATCGGCGGTATCGGGGCGCCACCCGCTGACGGCGGAAGTTGTCCTCCCGCCGGTGACCTCACGGCAGAAACGAGGGCCGACATCGAGACTGGCGAGACCTGGGAAACCCCAAAGTTCGATGGCGGTTGACTCATCAAGGCCGAGGAGAGATTCAGCTTCGGTAAACTCGATCCCGTCTGAAAAATAAAGATCCGTGAAATAAGAAATCATCGAGGACCGCTGGAGTCTTTACTGCGATGCTCCTTCGAAAAATCCACTTTAGAAGAGAGCCGCGCATATTTGTTTCGAACTGACCGAAGATTCCGACGATTTTGGCGGTTCGGGCGAGGCCATTTGCTTGGCCACGTGAAGATGGTGCATCATTGCAGTCAGCCGGTCGCGTTCCTTCTGCAACTGTATTTCCAACTGCGAGACAACCTGCATCTGCACTCTAGCTTGTGCTGTCGATCTGTCGTCCAGGGTGTGTTCGGTGTTGAGGTGCCTGAAACGTTAAATTAATAAACATAAATATACGGGGAGCGTAGTAGCAAGGCGAAAGGCGAAGAGAGTGCCGGGACAAGAATATTCGAGCTGGTTAAGAATTCCCGTAATCCTTCTCCCCCGACTGTTGCGAAGGGCGTAATGCTACTGGCAGATCAGTGTTGGTATCATTGGTATTGCTATTGGTGGTAGGATAACGTCGGTGATGATGGCGGTGACGGTGGTGGTGGTGGTGGTGGTGGTGGCGGTGGCGGTGGTGGCGGTGGTGGTCGCGACATCGGTGAATACGACGAAGACGCGAGGTCGAGGGTTGTTCGAGAGGATGGAGAAGAAAGGGGCTTGGGATTAGACCGAGAGGCATAACGACGCGGCCGAATGTCCTGAATATTAATGAGACAAAGGTAATTAGCGTTTTTTTTTAAGTAACGGCTTGTTTGAGGGAGTTTGCGGCGACGGGCTACGTGATTGTCGGGGGTGGCGGATAGGGGTGCCTCGAGAAAATCGTACTACCCCCAAGGCGGCCGAGCTGACGCGACCAATTTTTTTCCTCCACCCCCGCCGCCCCCCTTCCTTCCCCTCTTCTTTCTTCTTCTTCTTCGTCTTCCCTTTCCCCTCTTTTCTCCCTTCATCTTTTATTTTTCTCTCCTTTCTCTCTTTTCTCTCCCGCCATGAACCCGCCATGAACCCGCAGTGAACCCGTAGGGACTCCCGAACTCGTCATCGTAAAAAACATCGATACTCACTTGAGGAATGCTTGATAGTCATCGCAAATAACTTCACAGCCGGGCCACTTGCAAACTCCGTGACCGTAGAGTGGATGAGCCTTATCGTTGCAGGAGACATCCAGTGGTTTTTCATCCAGGCCGGAGCCGCCATTCATTTCCGTTCGTCGGCCGGAAACTATCGAATTTAGAATACCTGAGATTGAATGTCGCAGAATGACCAGAAGAAGCAACTTACATATAACATATATCTGCCTCACCTGTACGAGAATGGGAACCTTACCGTTCAATCCCGTCGAGGATTTGAGCGCGTTCGAATTCTGATGCGTTTCCGGAGCGTCCGAGGCGTCCGTCTTCCATGCCGGCAGAGACTCCCCTGGCTGGAGGCCTAATCGGAAGATCGGAACAATTCAAATGACGTTCGATAAGTGTGTTTGGCTTTATCGATGTGACTCGAGGCGAGGTTCGAGCAACGACGGTCACGTGTGAAGCAAACATGCGTGGAAGAGACCCGAAGTAGGTTCATGTTGACGAGGAGGCGTATCGGGATTTTCTGGTCTGGATATTCGAGGATCCAGATATCGGGGATCCGAGGGCTCTCTAAGGGATCTAGTGGATCTCTTTAATTGGGTCTAGTGAATCGAATTGGTCGTAGGTAGAAAGAAGAAAATATAAAGACCAAGTAGATGAGAGAGAACGTGGAAGGGATGGGCAAGTTTGTTTCACACGTGAATTTCCAATTCGAAGCACCAACGTGCGCCAACCTTACCCTTCCCTCACGCAACGAAAAACTCACGGAGACCCGTTTCTACGTGGAAAGTATTGCCCAGGGTGATAAGTGCAGGAGAATGGAGTGAATAATAGCTAATTCAGAGACGGATAATGTTACTGCTGATAATGGGGCATAGCCCGAGGAATATTGGGGGTGCTTTTTGTTTCTCTGGGCTTGGCAGAGATTTCTCGGTAAGGGCGAGTGCGAGAGAGAAAGGGTTGGGCGAAGGGCGGGATGGGAGGGAGGGCGGGGGGGGTTCTGGTTTTCTAATCGAGAGGACGCCTCCAACATCAACTTACCTCCAGGGTCGCCTCGACACGCACGCCCCAATAAACGATCATTCCTCCTTTGAGCGAATACCTGAGGAGTGATTGTGACCCTGGAGACCCAAGCCTTGCTGAAGTAGATACTGCCTCTGGGTGATCTGAAGCTGCTGTATCAATTGCTGTTGCTGAAGCGCAAGTTGCTGCAGCGGCGCCGAGGCTTTCTTCTTGTCGGCTGTCTGCAGTAGATGCGTCTGTTGGATCAGGTTGAGCTGCAGCTGTTCCTGCAGCTGCTGCATAGCCTGTTCGAGCTGCTTGCGGCCGAGTTCAGCCAGTTGATGTTGGTGCTAAAGGTAACAGAGGAAACGTGGTCGGAGCCAAGATAAAAGAGTGCAGCTCCGGTAAATCGATTCGATGAGAAAATAGCCTCGGTGCATTCTTCGTGCTGATAAATAAATCCAGAAGGGGCGAGTGCCGAGGGGGAGAAACGAAAGACGGGGAAGCCAGAGAGAAAGCGAGGAGAACCGCGCGAGGGGGTTGAAAACTCGCCCGAAGACAAACAGCGAGACACAACGGGCTGATGGCGACAGTTAATTGCCCCGTACACCCCAGTCCATCCCAGAAACTCACCCCCCAAGTTATCCACTGGCGAATATAACGCAGGGCGCCTTTCCATCGCCGAGTGAAACACCCTCGGGGAATGTTTTAAAGCAAACTGTCGGGAAAGGCGCCGTTTATCATATTACCATAAACAAAAACTGAACAATTAATGGCCCCAACCAATTAACGGGGATGCTAGTTCGACTTGGCCAAATGGGACGCAGGCGTCTCTCTCGCTTTCCTCTGGCTTCGCTTCGTTCCTCCTTTCTTCGATCCCTTGTTTTCAAACACTATCGATCTCATTTTTAATTATTTCACGGGGCCTGCTCCTCCTTCCTCGTCTTCCGTTTCCACCCCACAGAGTTTCAGGCTCCCCCCCTCCGGTCAGGCCCGAAGCTCCTTTACTCTCTCTTGGCGCTAACCCGTAATATACGATACTTCCATTCTACCACCCTTCGCAGGGTCACCCTCCTCAGACCCGTTTCGGATCCTCCTCTCACCCTTAGACCCAGTCACGCTGAGACAACATCCGCCCATATTACCAATCGTTTCTCAGTCGATGCTGCGACCAGCCCCGTTTCGCGCTCCTCGCTCTCCACTTTCTGTCTGCCCGTCTCCAAGATTCCTTCCTGAGCCTCTCGACTGAATCAAAAGGACTTAATACTGCCCGAAGAACCAAGAAGCGGAAAGCGCTGCGATCAAAATAATCGCGATGCATGGACACAATCGAAAGGTCCGCCTGAGAGAGGGTAGTGCTCTGAATAAATATATGCGAGTCTGCCGGGAAGAAGAGCGTACTGACCAACCTGTGTCGTAGCTTCCGGCTAAAAGAGAATGGAGAACGGAGGGCACCACTATTATGTAGAACGTAATGGCGCCAAGAGGAGGGAAGCAGAGAGCAAAGCCTTGACGACGTTGTCGGCTGTTTAGAGGAGCGAATCCGTTTACGTTGTTATCCCGACTAACCGAGGGACGGGAGCAGCAGCGCCAAGTTATAAGGAGGGCAGCGCGAACGGAGCTGCGTCATCAATCGGAAGCCTTCGGTGGATTGGCCTTCCGGTGGATTGGTCTTCCGGTGGACCGGTCGACCGGTAGACCGAATGCAGACGGCAGGGGACGGGGAGAGGCTGGGAGGGAGGGTATCGGTCCCGGCGGGTACTCGAGTATTATCTTTACTTAGAGCTTGCTATTTTTGCAAGCGCTCCCGACCTTCCTTTGACGTTAGAGTGTTTTTGGGAAGCTCGCTCCCGAGCGGCAGTCGCTTGATACGCGAATATTGTTATCATAACAATACAGAAGGGACTGGTTGTTTATTCAGGCCGGGCACCAACCCTCTCGGCGGAGCTCAATGCTCAGGGATGCTACTGCTGCCCTAGTCGGACTCTCTTTCCCTTCGCTCGCATTCGCATCGCATCACCCTCCCCGATCCTGATCCCGCAGCGCGAGCGTCACCCCTTGCAAGCTGGGGTGGTGGCCCTTATGGGCTGGTTTTCAGATTATTGCCGCCGCAGACTCCTCGTCTGTATGCGCGATTTCTCTCTTGTTATCTAGTGCTGTCTCAGCCTGCTGTTCTATCGATCTCGATAGAAATAATATGTATAACTTAGTAGGCAATCAGCCCCCTTTGCCAAGGAGGCGTGGGAATCTTCAGAAATTGAGTGACACTCCGCAGTCACTCCTGGCCCTCCTGCTCGCTGCTCTCCCATCCGTCCGCCGAACATTCGCTCGCGTTCGTCCATCGATACTCTGTCCTTTCCTTATGATTTTTTCATTAAAATAACAATTAGCGCGTGTCTTAAATCGTGCGCTTTAATTAATTTTACCCTCGGAGAAAAGGGAGCCTCTTACCCTTTGGAACGAGACGGCCTCGTTCCTTAAGTACCTTACTGCTGATTTTGTACCATGTTTTTAATGTACCTCGATATTTTTTAACGAGTTTTCATTAATTATGATGTTATACTCGTGAAATTAATAAGTGGTAAGCCCCATTCGATAGAGTCACCGATTTAAGCGGTTCTTTCGATGGGCAAATATGGGCTCGCAAGGTCAAAGTCGAAAACTCACGTTTTTCAGAGATGAAAAGTAACCGAATCGTTCCTGGTTAGCCGCATGTTCCGAGGAGTCCTGAAAAACCGTTGAAAAATTCCACATTGGCATTAACGATAATACATTTAGAAATGGTATAACATGGGACTATGGCTCATCGAAGAATGGCGAAATAAGGAGACTGTCGATCTCGTGGTGCGAGCCAACCGGATGAGAATTACCTGGTGATGCTGCTGCTGCTGCTGTTGCAAGTACAACGTGTGTTGCTGCATGAATGACTGCAGCTGACTTGGACTGAGAATGTGCTGCTGTAGAAGTTGCTGCATCTGATGCAGCCCACTCGCCGGGCTGAGCATCATCTGCGACGTTGTCTGTGACGGTGGACCACCCCCTGGGGGGCCTCCTGGGGGCGGGCCCTGGGAAGGATTTGCCGGTGAGCCCCTCTGGGGTGCCTGAGGACTCTGATGAGGACTTGGCTGGGGCCCGGGGGCCCCGGAACTCGGCTGCTGGGACTGTTGCGTGATGAATGGCTGCTTTTGCTGGGTCATCGGTGCAGATGTCAGTGAGTGCCCAGTAGGACTGAGCTTCCCATTGCCTTGGTACTCGATGGTGAGCTCTTGTTGCTGCTCCCCGTCGGCTCCACTGGCTCCACTGGCTCCACTGGCTCCACTGGCTGTGCTGTTGCTGCTGACCCTCTCGCGCCCACGCGTTATCACTCTTTCTCTGTTGTGGGACGAGTCTCTTGACTGAAGATGCTGCTGCTGCTGCTGCTGCTGTTGCTGATGCTGATGCTGTTGCTGTTGCTGCTGTTGCTTCAACGCTGCGAAAAGTGTGCTGACCTGAAACGTACAAGACAAGGGCACTGCTCAATATTCGTATATCGTGCGAATCCTAGAGGAGGAATATCGTTTTCATCATCCGGCAGACAGTTGATGCTGCATTAGATTCCTTTTGGGTACCGCAGCGAGATATCTCGACGGTATCCTCGATAGGAACATCCAGACTGAGGGTCCCGCGCCGCTCGAGGCTCAGACGCCACTGTTTACATGGAGGGATTTGTTTTATTAAGCTCTATCATCGCGTAGATTGTAGAATGTAGAATGTACAAACAAAACTGAAGAATTTCCCTGGACGCACCTCGTCCTACGAGATTCGGTAAGGCGCCGTTTCGGCACAACCCCCAATGAGTCTTGAGAACGGATTCGCCATATCATTAAAAGGACACATAACCTCCCACTGCCGCCGATATTCGAGTTACGTGGAGGAGGGAGAAAGACACCTGAGCTAGCAACAGTAGGTGGATTGTTCTCAACTAGGGAGAGCACCTACAGTTAAGAGTAAAAAGATAACAAATTGAAAGGAAAGAAAATGCAATGAGAGAGAAGCAATCGAAGGAAAGAAATATGAGAAAGGAGCGCGAACATAGCGCGTCTCTACGTCGCGTAAACTCAAAGCTTCGAGAGAAAGAGAGTTCTATGCTAATCTTATTTGTGTACGATTACGTATGTTTATAACATGCAAAGAAACTCCGTGCGAGCGTTATCAGTGTTTAGTCAGGAGCGGCAGCGCGTGGCGTTATTCGCCGGTTGGCTTCTCGTCAAGAAATAAAGGAAGAAAAAAATTAAAGCGAAAGAAACGATAGGAAGACCAGAAAAAACAAGAGACCATTTTCCCAAAGTAAAAACACGAGGAGGGGTGGTGGAAAAGTGGAAGGTGGAAAAAGAAGAGAAAGAAAGTGAATAGTTACGACACCGCGCGCGCGCGCGCGCGAGCCGCGAGCCGTGCGGCAATCGGCTCAGTTTTTTTTTCTTTCTTTCTTTAAGGATCCCCACACCGGCGAATCCTTTAATCCGTTAATTAACGCGATGATTGGTAGTGCTTGACTCTTTCGGAGGAACGTCGAGCTCGTGTGTACACGGTGGTCGGAAAAAAAGAAGCAAAATACGTAAAAGGGAAGACGACGATAAGCTCTCCGTGCTGCCTGCCTTCCTAGTGGGACCTCGAGGCATTGGAGGTAGGGAAAAGAAAAAGGGTGCGAGTATCGGATAAGGGAAGGAAAGAACGTAAAAAGTACAAAGGTAGAAGAACAGGGAAGTATTTATACTATAGGCTCCTGTGGGCGGTGGGACGGATGAGCGGTGAGGCGAAGGACCATCGACTCTAGATGAGAGAGAAACTCCTAAGACTCCCTCAAGAAAAGGTTAAATAATGCTCGGAGAGTGCGGCGCTGTTGGCTGTTCAGATTTCTTCGGGAGCTCGGATCTTCTTGCATTTGGAGTTGCCTTCCGTTGGGAAGCAGCCCCACGTCTCCTTAACTCTCCCACTGCACAACCATACCAGTATATTACGGCCCTTTATAACTGCTGCTGTTGCTCCTCCGTCGCCATCTTTTTCTTCTTCTCATGTTAGTCAGCCTCTCATCCTTCGACACTCTTATTTGAATCCCGAAGTCGCGCTCCTCCGAGGGAAACCTTCATATCTTTTATATATTAGAATTCTCGTTCCTTCCTACCCTCTCTTTCTCGAATACCCGAGTAATGTTTACTGTTTGGATTTATTCCCACCCTCCATATATATGTATGTATAACCCAAGTCCCCGTAAACGCGCTCTCCATTCAGTTTCTTTTCGGTACTGCGTTCACTCGCGTTGAGTCGCTCTTCTTTCTTCGAAAATTCGAAACAGCCAAGAAAATATCATTTTTCTCTAACGTCAGAGAGAGAGAGAGAGAGAGAGAGAGTCTCGTTGATCTACTGGCGGATTCTGGTTCGTTAGGTTCGGAGCTGACATTCATTCCTATCGTCAAGATTTCCGCGGGCAAAGTCTAAACTGCATTGGCGACAGCCAGAGTGCACCTCGTCACCTCGTCACCTCGTCTCTTCTTTGGTCGGGCGCAGCGCTCGCTCTCGGAAGATCGAAACTCAGCAGCCGCGAGAATAATGAGCATTTGTGCCAAAGTCGATCGACGTGACGTAGGTTCGTTCTCACCCTCTGACACTTGTACGTGATACTTCTCACCGGGGCGTCCTGCTGTCGTCCATTCATTTATCCGTTCGCAGCGTCGTTCGTTCGTTCGTTCGTTTATTCGTCGGTTCGTCTGCAGCTCGTTTGGTATTCACGCAGGTCCTGGGCCAATCAGACGCGGCACCAGAGCCTTTTCCCTGTTGACGTTTGTCATAATATTTTAATATTAAATCGCGTTACAACCAGTCATGCGCTCGCATAATCAGACGTTATTCGCAGTGACGTGTGAGAGCGAGGCGGCAGGAAGGGACTGAAACGAGACGCTTCAAGTATTATGTATTTGCCACCTTTGCGATGAGAGAGAAATGTGGAATACAAATTACGGGATGCCAAGTAGGTACGAATTCCCTCCTAGAGAACGGGAGAATGAATTCCCGAATAATTCTAAATTAGGGAAACTCCTGTAGGAGGAGGGCGGGGGGCGGGGGGCGGCCCCGCACAGGTTCTTGCATCAAATAGGCAGAATAATAAGAGACGGGGAGGCGAAGGAAGACGTGATTCCGAAGGTCCTCCGGGCCAGAGGACCGAGAATATCGACGCCTTGACGGTAAAAGGCCTTGCAATATTGAGAGACGAATTAACAATTCCGCGATCGTCCGCGCTCGTTCGGACTCGTTCGGGCTCGTTCGGACTCGTTCGGGCTTCCTGAAGGGAGCACAGTCACTGACTGGCCAGTCAGGAAGGGAGTCGCAGGACAAACGTAAAATGACCAGGACCGTTTGGACGTCTCTGTCCAGCTCTGCTGGCCTTCCGTCCTCCGACTCCGTGGCTTCGTCCTCGACTGGACCAGGAGAGAAGGGAGATACGCCCGTACATTATAGATGGAGACGTGATTGGTTCGTCAGACTCTCCAAAATTCGGACTCGCCAGCCACCTCCACGAGTCTGATGAACCCTTCGTTTTCGAAGCTTTATTTTACCGAGTCCACGTCATACTACCAAAGCCCCGTTGCAGCCAATCGACGCTCCATAGAATCTATTCTATGCTACGGGGTATCAATCAGTACGATTTACTGAGATCCGGACGTCCCTCTCTTGTCCGATCGCCGATTGTCCTTCAATCATTCAGCCGTCTACGGTTGCGCCTCCAGCCGTCTTTCCTATATATTATACAATCGATTCTCAGTCGTTCCATTCGTCCTAGTGGACATTATTCCCTAGCATCATTTACGTGCCTCTCGCACGAGGTGGACGAGCGAGCGCTGGTAAGGGAGCCACGTTGGAGCCACGTTGGAGCCACGTTGGAAGCACATCATAGCAGCTACTATAGCTTCGCTAGCCAATGTGGCGGCGGCGGCGGCGGCGGCGACACCTATTCGCGAGGAAACAACGCTTCTCGAAAAGAGCTCCTGTGTGCCTGCGTGTAGAAGAATTAACGCGCAAAGGTATAGGAAGGACGTCGCGGCGTCACGTCTGGCTACACGAGATAGAGAGAAGGTATCAAAGGTACAACCGGCTGAACCGCCTGAACCGGCTCCACCCGTAGCGACGCTCCGAGTGAGGGATGAGGAGGCCGACTGTTAGTTGCTAGGTATGCACTCACTACCCTCGGCAAGAGGGTAGAGAACACCAGGAGAATAGAGGGTGCATCGGAGAGAGTAATTTCGGGCATTCTGCGGGTTTGCTTACACCATTACACAACCCACACCACACTCCCCTTGACTCCCTCCTTCGCTTCGACGGTTGCGCGAACACAAATTCGCATATCCGTCGCCTCCAGCATCCCCGCGCTAATACCTGCAGTGCTCCTCCTGTCTGCTGCTGCTCCCAAAGTTCTCTCGGAACACACTGAATCTACGGGAACTGTATACGAGTCGAGCAAAGAAGCCTGCAGAATTCCTCGTCCTTTGGCATCAGCCGAGCACACTGGAATTCTGAACTGCCCGTTATTTCACCTTCAGAAGTGGAATAAAGAATGTATCCAGTGGCCGGGAAATTATTCAGGGGTGGTGGTTCTTTGGCAGCCCCTTCGGTCGAAGGAGACGTAGCAGAACGTACGAGGGTGGCCGGAAGGCGAACCGAGGGAAAAGAATGAGAGGAAGAGTCGATTCGACTCAGCTGGCTACGAGTCGTTAATGAAAATCCAACAACAGAAAAATTACGTTCACTTGGTGGTTAACGTCCCTCCGCCGGGATAACCAGCATAACCAGCAGCGCCCATGTACCCCGAGAGACTTTTGCGCCTCTCTCTCTCTCTCTCTCTCTCTCTCTCTCTCTCTCATTCACTCGGCTGCTCCGAGACGCTACTGGAGGCGGAAAAGTGTGGCGCGTTTTGCTACGGTCAGCTCTTTCTTACTCACAGGCTGCATCAGCTCTGCCCGACTGGCTATTCTTTACTTCTATCTACATTCCGCATGCTCCTTGATATTATTCATTTAGCGCTCCGGAGCTACTTGCTCCAAGAGCGAAAAATAACAAGGTGCCTGGACGTCAGGGACGAGGAACCATAAGAAACTGTACGGCGGCAACGCGGTGTCGTAATCTCGGCGCGGTTTCCGACGAGCATGGAAAACTCGGCACGTTTTACTTTGGTTCCGGGTTAATAATTCAGTATCAATTAGTGGTCCTTTGAATTATAAAGAGACCCTTCTTCTGAAGCCGACGCTTTCCGGTCGGCGAATCTCGAAGATTTTTTCCGCATATTTAAGAAATACCCCCGTCAGGAATTTTTCGGAGAAATGGACGTTACAGAACTAGAAAACAAAGAAAAAGTCAAGAAAATAACAAAGTATATACAGTTCGGCAAGAGTGAATCGTGAGGACTCCTGTGCGCGAGGCAAAGATTCCCCAGTGAGGATTCTATATTTAAACAAAAACGTAGAATTTCCTTAACAGTCGTAAGGTAGAAGGTGAAAGCTAGTCAGGGCAGGACAGGAGGGTGCGGTGCGAGGGGGAGGGAAGGTCCATTAGAGCTCCCTAAATCCCCCGACGTACACGCCCACATTGAGATACACGGTCCTGCGGGTGGGAGGGGGACGGGGGGGGAGGTGGTAGGATCATGACCAAGCATACGAGAGCTCGCTTCTCCGTAGACGCATATTTATTCGCAGTCCATTTTGGTTTGTTTGCACGAACGAGAGTCCGTCAGTCCGTCAGTCCGACGTCGGACCTCGAGGCTGGATTCCTCCTCGCCTCCCAACCCGATCGCGGCCGCAGCTCCTGTGCTTTGCGCTACGTCTCTAAAATCGAAAGACCAAAATATGCTGATCAGAAGCAGCTCCAATTTAGAGGCAAGTGGAAGAGGAGCTCGAGGTAGCGAGCGGCGGCTATACATTCTTCCAGTCTGCCGGTATATAGAGAATCCGACGTCGGGACACCGATTCCCTGCCGAGATTGCGGTTAAAAATTGGACGATATTACTTAAGAGAAGTCTGCTGGCCGATTCGAGTTCTTGATGATACAATTAAGAGCAGCTAGCAACACGGCCGTCTCACCCCAGTCGGAAAATTATCCAACATTTTTCACGCGTCCAAGGAGCCGGAGCTGGATTCGCGACGAGTCTCGAGCGGCACAGCGAGGGATCGCGAGACGAAAGGGAAGTCAAAGGAGTAAGAGAAAGGGGTGAGAAAAATATCGGAGAGCATCCGGCAGAAATTAGGAAGCGCCCGAGACGGGAGACGTCCTTTGGATCTTGAGGGGGCAACTCTCGCCTCGTATTAATTTCTTCCCAGCCTTCCTGGGCTGCTGTCTCGATCCCCTCCCTCCTCAAGGCTCTCCCGACCCTTCGTTCGCCATCAGCATTCTCCGACTATCTCCCCTTCCTTCTTCGCGCGATCTTCTACTTCTTCCTCCACTAGATTCTCCCATTGGGCAGCGACGGCCCGCTGGCCTTTTCCCTCACTGTAATTTCAGTGTTAATATTCAAGACGCTCAACGAAATGAATATTAAAGACAGTAATCGTTTTAACTTTAGTTTGGCCGTAATGCGCGAGGCCCGTCGTTCCTACGGCAAGTAAAATCAAGTTGAGCGAATAAGCAGTGTCGGGCGAAGCCGAGCCGGACTCGAGCGCCGGACGAGACCAGCTGCGCTGCTGCTGCTGCTGGGGGGATCGCAGCGCAAACGGAAACGAGCTTTTCATTAGAATCGCAATCCGTGCTTCTACGTGAGATCCATAGCTCGAGGCGAGCCAAGCGTTGCGCTCCTCATAAAATGAAGCAGAAAAAAGGAGAAGGTGGGTGGGTGGTGGGTGGGTGGAGAAGAAAGGCACCTGCAAGAGTAGAGCGAAGAGCGAAGGAGGCACGGAGCTACGGGGGGGAAGCTACAGTAGGATCGATTCTGTTTTCATCAATTCTCCCGTAATTTAGTTCGCTTGTTTCACCCTCGACTAGCCACCCCTGGGCAGGCCCACTTTCCACCCTCCGGCCGAGCTCTATGATTGGCGTAAAGCCGCGAGCGTCGCTGGCCCCGACTCGAGACTCCTCGAGCACTTGCTCCTTATTTTTCAGGTCACCTATAGCTACGAATCCTGAGTATATCGTGGCTCTTTGGATCTCGAGCTTTTTTCAGTCTGTTTATCGAATGGCTTAATGAAAATAATCTTCGCCGATGGACCACATTCCACTGAGCGCGAGTCCTCGATCGAGCAGGAAGGGGAACCAGCACACTCGATTCACTCGATTCACCCGATTCACCCGATTCACCCGATTCGTCATAACCACCAGCCTCCTCCCCTCGCAGAGTCGGATGCGTCAAGTAAAAAGTGAAAATTGTCCGAAGAATATTATACGCATTTGCACTTTCTATGCGTATGCTTATTTTGTCCTTCAACTTGCCAATTAGATGTTTCCGCTGAAACGGACATTTGTATTCAGTCGTGCGTAGCCTTTTGTTCCTCTCGTTCGTTCTCTCCTTGGAAAATTGAGAATACGACAGGACTCTTTAGAAGGAAGAAAAAGAAGGAGGAAACGGCTAGTGGCTTTCGAGGGTGGAAAATGTGTTTAGGCGACTAGCGATGATAATGGGAGGCGCGCGCTCCACTTCGAAGGATTTCTCGGGGATGCGACTCACCGCGAGTGGAAGGAAGTACGTATGTGTACATACATGGCAGTGCGCTGGTTCGCGAAGCCTCGTGAAGCCTCGTGAAGCCTCGTGAAGCCTCGCGAAGCCTCGTGAAGCGATCTCGCATATTTCATATGCAGGGGGCTGTGTTTTGCTTGGCCCGGCAATATTATTACCATATTTTTCACATAATGCGCTACGACGGCCCGTACGTTTCTTAGTTGACGCGACACCGTGGTGCGCGCGACCAATGCATTTTAACGTCCGACCGTTTGCCTCTCTTCCTCGCACCGAGAATCCCTCTGTGGACGAACTCTCGAGTTTTAACCGAGCTCCTCTTGCGAGGCTCCAATAATTGTGCCAGGAGCTGTGACTCTGAAAAGGCAAAGAGTCGTCGTCTCTGGTTGCGCTTCGCGTCGGCAACGTCTCGATCGAGCCGAACGCGTCTGCTTACCGGGAAATCATTGAGCTCGCGGAATTACAGGTTTGAGAATGAATAAGGCGTCGCGCCGCGTCGCGCGGCGTCGCGCGGCACAGCGACTACCAAGAGAACCATTGGCGATCGGCGCCTTCGGTGGCGCATTTGCCACCACGAGTGCCACCAATAAAACACAAGCCCCGACACTCGCCGGAGACACGGGAGCCACTTGGAGCCGCGCCCTGCAAACATCGACCAACTTTGTTTTACAGGTCGGTCCGCACTCGAGACCCGCGCGCTGCCATTGGCCAACCAAGGAGCCTTCCTGTAGCTTTTGAAAAAAAGAGGAGCCAGAAATAAAATGTTCTTCTCATCGATTCCCAACTCGTTTCCCGATACGAGAATCGTCAAGGTTCTCCTCCATCATTTCCCCTCTGGCATCCACGATGCGCCACACACGGCCTCCAGTCTACGCACAACCTATTCGTGTGTAGATTCCGTAAAATTATGGCCGATAAAGAAACAAATTTCGAATTCCGCCAAGCGGGGCGTTATAACGTTATTCCGCTTGTAGCGGAATTCCTCTCAGCAGCCCTTCTATTTCTCTTTTCTCTTTTTCTTCCCCTATTCTTGGCTACTCGGCATTCACCCACCTCGTATTCCTATGTGTGCGATAAACAAGCCCCAATTCTAAGGGCCCATTTCCAAACGATTAGATGCTTGAGTCGCAGTTCGATACTTGATAATCACCACCGTGTTATCAGAGTCCTTTGCACTTGAGACATGGCTCCACGAGTATTTAAGACATTGCGCAATACCTGCTCCGCTCCACAGTATTTCTATGAGAATCGCCGAATTAGTAAAGACTAGGAAGAAACGTCTAGCATTGACAATATTTCTTTAGGTACGGAAGAAGCGATATGGAGAATCTCCTTTGGGATCAGGAAATTCCCAGGAAGACTAATAAAGTAATAAAGTATTTCCCTTGGCTATTCAGGCTATTCTGGCTATTCTGGCTATTCTGGCTATTCTGGCCATTCGAACAGCCATTGTGAGCCCTTTAACCGGCTCCCTTCTCGACGGGCTGACCTGGGTAATTGAATATTGATATATAGAAAGATAGGCCTGACCGATATGAGGAGGGGGGGGGGAGGGGGCATCGCGGTCGCTTTAGCCAACGGCTAACCTATAACTGTGGACAAATATCTTGAGACATTCCGATGTGACACTGGACATCGAGTATGTCAAAATATTTTAAGTCGTTTGAAAGTCGGATATAGAGATATGCACGTGTCAAACTGCAGGAATAAAAAAAATTAGAAAAAAGAATAAAAGCGCCAGCGGATGCAACGTAGCAGTCATTTGTCACGCACAATTCAGCGCGAAGTTGGCATTCGCTTCACTGTACCGTTAATATAGTAAGGTATTGCCTCGTGGGTGGGACGAAGGCAGCTGGACAGGTGACAAGTTGGTATTTCGTGGATCACGCAGTAACGACGGAGTCCCGCTGCCGCCGTCGCCGGCGTCGCTGCCGTCCGCGCGCACAACGAACCAACAAGATATTGCGATTCAGCGGACCCTCCTCGCTAATATTTATGCGACTCGCCTTGCAACATACAAGCCATTTCGGATAAGAGTAACGGCAATTTGCGGTGACGTACACGCCTGATAACCATCCTCTATCGCAGTACGCGGATGAAAATCGAAATTTTTGTCTCGATGGGCTAAGACTCCCAGTAACAAGTTCGCCCATTGGTAACGATTGTCGCTCGCACCACATGACATGTCCGGATTTCAAAGAAAACCTATCTTCTCGATTTCTCATAATTTGCCAAGGGGAAACACTGGCTCGAGTTCCGTAGGCCAAACAGATAGGGTCTTCAGTCGCTACAAACGCGGCCGAAAGTCAAAAGCCGACAGACAGAAAGAGACAGAAAGAGAGCGAGAGAGAGAGAGAGAGAGAGAGAGAGAGAGAGAGAAAGAGAGAACTTGAGAGCGCGCGAACGCAACTACAGGAATTATTTGTACAACGTGAGTCTGTGTTTCCTGCGCTATGCCAATGAGAACCGAGTGTGTGCGTGCGCGCGCGCGCGCGTGTGTGTGTGTGTGTGAGAGAGAGAAAGGTAAAATGAGAGAGGTTGAAGGAGGGAATCACGTGTAGGAGTTGAAGTCTCGCATATGGCCAGACCCCCTCCCACTATTCTCAAGTCTTTTCAGTAAATAGTTGTGTAACGCAGAACGCAAGAGAGGCATTAAGTAAATAATAGCTAAGCGGCTCGAAGAGTCGAAAAGGAAGGCGAAGCTGTTGCCGCCGCCGCCGCCCCAGATACGTCACAAAATGCATTTTCTGACTTTTTGGAAAATGAAACTCCAGATTGTCTAGGATATTCGAGGAAGGATATGGAGGACCCATCCCAAGGGTGCACCTTGGCGCGAAAAATATTTTCATCGTTATCGAGTTCCACCCTAGCAACCCGAAACGCATACAGCAACATTCACCAAGAGCTATAGCAACTGGTAATGGCGATTTGTCTGAAGGCGAGAGTAAGACACGCCCTAAGGTCCTCACCACCCTCAGGATCATTCTTTAGTAGCGTTCCTTCGAGAGCAACTCTTAAGGACTCCCCCAGGAATCGAATCTAGAGCGCGTGCTAACGTTTCTTTTCCGACTTTTGGCAGGGTGGCCAGCGTCCCGGCGTCCCGGCGTCCCAGCGTCCCAGCGTCCCAGCGTCCCAGCGTCCCAGCGTCCCAGCGCGCCGGTGGGCAACCCAGACTACTTCTGAACGCATCCCCACGAAAAAGATTATGGATGGACTACCCGGAGACTCCCGGAGACTCCCGGACCCTCCAGGACTCGGAAGTGCCAAGACACCCAAGTCGACAGATCGTTGCTGGAGTCGTAGAGTTGCTCCAACAAGTTTCTCTGAATTAGTAGGGAGATTCGCATCCTACCTGGGATTCCTCTAAGCGGGCCGTTTATATGCGTCCTACGCGCGGTCAAGCGAGCCTCCATTTTTCAATATAGTAGCTGCGTGATCGAATTCTCCAACTCCCGCAGTACTTTGACGTTATATTTTATCTTTATTAGATTGCCAGGAAGCCGTTAGTAGACGCTCGAATACGTGTCCTGGATAAACGGCTTCGAGTCCTGAAAAATGTTTCAAAGTGACTGGAGGCGCGTCCTCGAGTAATTGCAACAGCCCGAAGGAGCCCGAATGAGTCCGAATCAGCTGGTGAAGAAAATTTCAAAAAGAAACGCTCCTCTGTACCTTTTCCTAGAGTTGCCTAAATTCAGAAAGAGAGGGAGAGAGAGGGAGAGAATGAGGAAGGGACGTCTCAGAGTTCCCATCGAAAATTCTCAGAGAACATTTATCGTGGCATACTTTCGCGCGTACTTAGAGGCGACGACGTCGGCAACCCAGCAGCTCGAGAGAGTGAGTAAGTATGAGTGAGTGAGAGAGAGAGAGAGAGAGAGAGAGAGAGAGAGAGAGAGAGAGAGAGAGAGAAAAGAGACAAGGGAAGGAAACACGGAGACAAACAGCGA
This sequence comes from Calameuta pallipes, assembly GCA_030142375.1. NCBI lineage: Eukaryota > Metazoa > Arthropoda > Insecta > Hymenoptera > Cephidae > Calameuta > Calameuta pallipes. The sequence continues at coordinate 40,462 of JARQSW010000078.1, forward strand.
AATAATAATAAGAAAACAGGAGAGGAAGGATGTTTGTTTGGCGGAGCCGTTAATGTCGTGGCGCGTATTGTTTATACAATAACCACTCGGGTCCAGCGTGGTCCTGGTACCAACCTTTGGAAAACACGACGAGCAAACGGAGCGCGGCTTCAATGTGTATTCTAGTCATTAAGAGTAGGGGCGGACGCGAGTTCGAGGTGCCACGGGGACTTGGGGCCCAAAAAAAGAATTCAACTGGATGTGCCTCTCCCGGAAAGAAGCCAAGGTCAAATACTGTTTGTTACGCCGCCGACAGATTCACTTTGAACAATTGATATTTCCCTTGTCCAACATTTCACAATTATTCTTTATGGCATTTTTTGACGATCGGACCGTCGCAGCTTCTCTCAATTTTCTCAAGTTCCTGTCTCGCCCGATCCCGACTCGTACGAAGGGGTTACAGTCGAATCGTTCATAGTCGTATGTAATAACGACAAGTAAGTCCGGTAATTAATGGAGACGTAACGAGTGGGCGTAGCCGAGGACTAATACGTGAAATAAATCTGCGGTAATAGTAAGTAATTTGGCCTATAAGTCGATAACAAATTGGGTTTGCCAACGGCAGTCCGCGAGCGTAATGGCTGCCAAGTGACCGTATTCGACGCCCTGCCGTGGCATTCAACCCTTCCGACCCCCCAACACCCCTCCGTTCGCCGTCAGGCATATCCATTGCCTCCTTCTCTTTCTTTTCCTCCTTTTCTCCTGGCAACGTCCGCACACGAGCATCGCGAGAAGCCACTGAACGAGAAGCAGCACTCTCTTTCGCCAGGCGTATTCATATTTCACGGACTTGTAATATAGGAAAGTTTTGTTTAAGCCATAAAGCCAGGGTCCTGGCCCCGACTCCGACTCCGGCTCGGGCTCGGGAGGAAGGTGGGGAGGTGGGGAGGTGGGGAGGTGGGGAGGTGGGGAGGTGGGGAGGTGGGGCTGCTGGTCACCCTTCGGTGGACGCGTCCACCGAGCGAGTGCGAAATAATTCACGTTTCAGACTGGCAAGTAAGGGTGCTACCGCGCGTACCGTCTCTCTCTCTCTCTCTCTCTCTCTCTCTCTCTCTCTCTCTCTTTCTCTCTCGCATCGAGGAATCCGTACTACGAGATAAAGAGAGATCGTGGGGGCGCGAGTAGCGTCGCCTCGCATCGTACACCAAAGACGGCCGGAATATCTTTAAGGGATTGAAAAGACCGCATGCGAATTCCCTTTAGGAATTCAATGAAATCGCTACCACTTCCTGTACATCTTATTGTTAGTCTTTTTCACCAAACTCTCTTCCGTCTTTCTCATTGAAAATCAAAGATACGCGCAGCACATATGGTACAACTCGAAAGAAACATTTAAAATGTACTTCTTCTTCGAGCAAAGCGAGAGGGAAGACAAGTGCGGGTCGTCTTGCCTGATGCCAATAAGGAAATGATAAACAAGAAAAGATTGAAAATTGTTCGAAGCTCCCGAACTAGACTTACGCGGACACGAGCAACACGAGTCCAGCATACGTGAGAATGAGGAGGGAGGACAAAGAGGAGCCGGGAAAGAGAATTCAAGTTGGAAATGGTCAAGCAGGGTAATGAGTAATGTCCACATCTGCTCGGGACATCCCATCAGTAACTACCCCCGAGGACCATTTCCACCCCATATCGCCTTCTCGCCTCGATTTCGCGCTGCATATCAAATTATGGAGTCCCGAATGGCTCCCGATCGTCGCCACTACCGCCGCCTGCTGCTGCTGCTACCTACTGCTACTACGACTACTACCACTACCACCGCCACCTCCATCACCTCCACCACCACCACCACCACCTCCACCACCAACACCAATACTACTACCGTCTCAGCTATTACCGCTGCTGCTATGATATATTTGGATATATTAAATTTTTTTAGCGTTGCGGACACCTCGTCGCTCGGGCGTTTATATCGCTGGGCGATCGATACGCCCTAGCTGTCCCCATCGACATCTCCGACATTCCTCTTCTATCAGCATCCCCTTCTACTTCTAGCGGCGTCGCGTTTCTTCGCTCACTCCTCCTCCAGAGAAATCTTCCCGGGAGAGAGAAGACGATACGACGCACGAGAGACCCTCGGGGGCCGCGCGCTATATCTTTCGACTCTTGACCAAAGAGTAGATGCACTCTTACGGGAAAAAAGATAAAAATAACGAGATGGAGATAGTGGAAGCAGCCCCCTTTTGCATAGTCGACACCTTGCGTGTCCATTAGGCAGGAGGGTCGCCGCGCACGGAGGATAGCTGGGTAGCTGCTGGGTAGCTGCTGGGTAGCGGAGAGGGTCGCGCGGCGCCGAGGGGACGAGGTGCGAACCGTAAACGCGCCACGTGCTGCAAATGGAAATGGAGCGAATATCGCAGCAAACACTCGAGCGCGTGGTCGCCACATATCGATATACCACGCGAACGAGTCACCCTCTCGAATCTCTCGAATCTCTCGAATCTCTCGAATCTTTCGAAGCTCTCGAAGCTCGACGGTCAACCTACTCTACCCTCACTCGGATCCCCTTTGCTCAACCGCGCCAACTGGCTCGACGAGTCCACGACTACCAGCCGCGACAATCCACTTGGAAATCCAACGGTCAGATCCCGCAAAATGCCGCAAAGCTCCTTTCCTTATAGAAAGAAATGCGCGGCCGCCGCACACACAGCCGAAAGTCCTCGCTTGCGAACGATACGAGAAATTGGCCATTGACGATAGGACTAAGCCGACCGACCGACCGACCGACCGACCGGCCGACCGACCCACCTTTTCACAGGAGCCTCGCGCACCGCAACCCGACCCGACCTCGACTATTTGACACTATTTTGAGGAATCCTTCGGAACTCACTCGATTCCTTGTCGATCCCCAGCGACTCGTTCGAATTGCGATATCAGCTATTTTTTAAAAATCCCAATCTCGCCCAAGCATTTCCATTGGTCGTTTCTCCAGTCTCCAAGGAAGTATCCGTCGGCCGCGAGTAACCAGCAGCCGAGCCAAAGAGCACGAGTGCTTCTAGCTGAGCAAATATGTACTCGCGTATTCATTCGTGTCTATCTTTCAGTCGGCTCCTACCATCATCACTAGCAACACACTCGGCAGCCCCGTTAAAGACTTTTCTCGCAGAGGGTTGTTGGGGCTGCTGCGGGGCTGCTTACGGCGTCGACGTGCTCGCGCGCGCCGTCTTATGCAGAGACCGACGGCACCGGCTACGCGCCAGACGTTTCCGTGAAACATTTTAGCAATATCTCGTGGACTCGCGAGATACGGAAAAGGCGTTTCGCAAACTGAGCCTCGATTCGTTGAAACTCACGGAAGGGAAGGAAGGGAAGGTGAGTGGATTAGCAGACAGGTGGAAGTGCGAGGCGATACGTCAGTCCTGTTGCTCCTTCATCAATGTATACCTATCTGTCAAAGACTATTTGTTTTGAATAGGCCGATACAGAGGGACACGATGGGAGTGATATATGTTTCATGATATATGCCCTGGCAGAATATCTGCAGAGAAGAAGAACTCGTCTCATAAAGAACGGGGCGATTTGTCACGGCAGTTTGCGATGCCACGGGAGGGAATAATCCTCCGGATATAATCTCGGTAGAGGCGACCCCTGCGCACCCAGTGAACCCTCTCGACTCTAGCCTGTCTCTCTCGCTCTCTCGCTCTCTCGCTCTCTCGCTCTCTCGCACCCTCGCACCCTCGTCCCCTTTCTCATGCGACACGAAAAGCCTGGAAGTGTATCAACGAGAGCACGGACGTTATCCGTCCGCAACGTTACTTAATTTTTCTTCTCTGAACTTGTTCTTAGGGCCGGCACGAAGGTTCCGCCACCAAGCAGGCACCTGCCCGTTCGCCAATTTTTTTTGCAAGATTCGCAAAAGGCCAAATTTTATGACCGGGGGCTGGACGTTTGTCTCCTCTCTGGCTTGCAGTGCCATAATGGACAGCCGGTGCCAGACGGCCGGAAGCTCCTCTCGAGAGTCCCCGCCGTCTGTCCCTTCCTCTATTCTTTATTCCACATGCAAATCTAATAAGCTCTGCGACTGGCCCCACCACCCCCACCACCGCCACCCCCTTAAGGTCGCCGGCCGATATCCTCTATGTTGCCCTGTGTCCATGTCCGTTTCGCGTTTTATCGCCCTGATTTTATTCCCTCTACCGCTATAGAACCCCTCCCCCCCTGCCCCGCCGGATTTCTCCTGCTTCTTGCACCACCCTATATCTATATCATTCAGCTTGAACATCCCCTCGTTTTACTGTTTTGCTTTATAGCTTCGCGAGACTCGGCCGACGGTCAATTCGTGAAGGAAATCCTTACTTTATTTCGATGATCTTACGAGAGATTCTCAACTTGGCCGAAACTTTTGACTTGGGTTTCAAGTAAATGGATGCGCTACGAGATACCTGGAAATTTTGTATACTTGCTTCAAGCAATCTTCAACGTCAAGATAATTCTATAAAATTCGTTACGCTTAGAAGGAGCATCGGCAGGTTTCGCGAGCGTCGCGTCGTCGCACCGTCTAGTAAGCGTCGCTCAACGTCCATTCTCAATCCAAATAGTTACACAAAAACCTGTTAGAGCTCTTAAATGTTAACTTGATTAATGAGTCAATAATTGTCTTTCCGTTTGCCATTACTATTTCTGGCGGGCAACGCAGACAAATCTATTTCTAAGGAGGAAAGTGAAAGTTGGATGAACTTTCAATTTTGCTATCGCCATTGAAATCAATCGTCCTGAACTTGCGCCAAGAAAAACTAAATCTAGTGTAACGTTACACAGAGGAGCGGGACTGGTTGGATATCGAGCGGACTGTGCTACCAATCAATTCCTTACATCAAAGAACCTGAGATAACAGCCTGGAAGTATGTAATGGGTATGTACCATGCGGACACGCAAGCAGAAATAATCGGAGCAATATAGGCTAGGATACGCAGTATGAAGCTTAACGATATGTTCCTTCGGCGTGCTATAATCGCCGCTCTCTTCTCTCTTCTCTCTCTCTCTCTCTCTCTCTCTCTCTCTCTCTCTCTTTAAGCTGGACATTTTGAAATCCCTTTAAAACACCCACGGTCGACTGATATATGTATAGCCCAACGAAAGCAGTGAAAGAGAGTGAAAGGCATACGTGGTGGTGGAAGATCTTGTGGCTGTACAGGTTGTACGGCCGCTCGGTAGCGCGTCGGGCACGCGACTGCTGCTGCGAGAGAGAACTGGCTCTTTTAGGTAGAGAGAGGGAGGCCATGGAGCATCGGGGGCCTTTCGAGCATCGAGTTTCGAGCTTTCGTCGTGGTTTCAGGGTGAGACGGGGCTGTGCACGGGAAGGGCAGGCATCGCGACGCTGGAGCGTCGGCGCCCGACGCGCGATACACACTGTATACAGGCCAACACGGGGAAACATGACCAACACAACTGACGCAGCTGACGCAGCCGACGCAGCCGACGCAGCCGACGCAGCCAGCCCGATGATGCTTTCGGGTGTCCCAGTGCGTGCCGGCACGCGCCCGATGCAGCACCGCGCGCGTCCCTGTGCCCACCGCTGCTCCTCTTAACTCTCCTCTACGGTTGACGATCCTTACTTCCTGCCCCTCGCCCTTCCACTCTACTTGACCCCCTCAAATCTTCCAGCACTTTTCGATTGACCCTGCAGACCTTCGAGATTTATCGATGACGCAAGCTACTGCCTCGCTACGGAAGCTCCCTATCTTGTCACGTGTTATGAAGTCAGTAGGCGTCGCCTCGTTCCGAAGGTGCAGCCAGAGAATTTCTTTGAGGAAAGCGACGTGCAGGATGCGCGGCCGAAGGGTGGCGACAGGCGGCTGGAGGGAGGACGCTGCGTTGCAAGTCCTTGCGTAAGCGGTCGACTGATTTGATCGACTTATTATCTGTGGCCACGTGTCCAAAGGCACGGGAAAAAATGATATTTTGTCTCAGGCAAAGACGTTTGCGTTATCGCACGTCTACCTCACACACGCACACACGCACACACACACGCGCACACACGCGCGCGCGCGATCGTTGCCTACTGACATACGGCGAGAGATTGCGAGATGCCGAGGCACGTGGTGGTTTTGGAAAACGCATGTCGCTCGACTATGGAAAAAAAAAAACCGATAGTTTTGCCGAATAAGTCACACATCAATTTAAAGAAGCAATTTTGCCATGCTTTTACTTACTCGTTTAATGACGTCAGCTGAAGCTCCTCTTTATGCTTCACTGGATTATTAACAGCTTGGCTGGTTCTCGTTTCTCGGTTTTCGTGTCGTTATTCATACAAACGAAACCGAAAGCAGTCTAGTGCGTTTTCTCAATATTTCTCCCGGCACGATTTCGATTTCAAGTCGCTGAGAAGGAAACGGCTTGGTTGGCCACCGTTCGCCACAATTCCTCACAATTCGCCACAATTCGCCACAATTCGCCACAATCCGCCACAATTCGCCACCACCCGCCACAGCTTCTTTCCTGCCTGAAGGAAGTTCAGAGAAAAATTGTGAAAGGAAGCTAAAACATGACACTGGAGCGACCAAGTTACACGAATGCGATGGACCGATTGAAAATCTATATATTGTAGTTTTTCCTAAAATTCTGCTGTTCTCTTTTCTCTCGTTTCAGTCTAATTTACGTCGCTTCACGGTGCAGTCGTTAATTACTCTTCTTTAATTATAAATATATTTGACGTCGCGTTATCGTAACTCGATTAAATTCACGCAAGTCAGATCAATTGACGAATGGATACCGATGAAATGTCAAAGCGATGCCCGATGGAATCAGTGCGCTAATAAAGTCGCTGCTATCGAGCGAAACTCTTTAAAACTGTCTGAAAGCAGCGACCGGCCGCCTTCGATTCGAAAAAGACTGGAACGCGGAATGAGTTTCCCGAGGAAACACGCGTTAGATTCGCAAACACTTTTATCACCTCACCGTATTTATATTGTAACACGCGTTATTTGTTTATTTGCGAGCACAGGTTATCACAAAGGTTGCTTAGAACGGAAATTCTGTTGACGCGACTTGTCAAAATATCGAATCTTCTTGTTTATCCAAATCCTCCTCTCGTGTGAACGTCGCTTCGCCTATCTCCCGCCTCCCTGTCTCCTCTTCTTCGCATTCGTATTGCTAGTTCTATTTTTCATTCGTCTTCGCGTTCGGTTGCGTATTTATCCAAATGACCAGAAGAAGATGCACAGCGGCAAACACTGAACACGTCACGCGCTTTCTTGTTGTGTCTCCTGGTTATCCAACTCTTACATCGAGAGGAGATTTTATCGATACGGTCGCTCCAGTGTGGACGCGCGTGTGTGTGTGTGTGTGTGTGTGTGTGTGTGTGTGTGTGTGTGTGTGTGTTAACAGAACCACACGAGGCAAGAGAGAGAGAGAGAGAGAGAGAGAGAGTGAGATGGAGGGAGGGAGGGAGGGAGAGAGAAAAGTTGAACAGAATTTGGCAATTATTAACTATAGTAGATGCGTGTTTGTGCGCCCGTAAATTTATGTGTGTGTGTGTGTCTTTCGGGGCGTAGTGAGCTTGCGTCCGTGTACACTCTCACGATTATGTGTGTATGTGTGTACCCGAGTCTTGCTACAAGGGACTTGAAGATGGATGTTAAGATGAATGATGTGTAACAGAGACATACTATAGTTAAGTTGATATATGTATGCATGGGCGTGAGTCGTGAGCGTGGGTGTGTGTGTGTGCGCGCGCGTGTTTGTGTTAGTCGGCGCGCGCGCGCGCACCTGTAAGTAAAGTGTTGGTTTCAGTGAGTGAAAGAGTAGAGGTCGGGGCGCAGGGGACACGGGCAGGGAAGAGCGGGAGAGACGTACCAAAGTGCGAGAAGGCAGTCAGAGACTGTCAGACAGACAGACAGACCGACAGACAGACGGACAGATGGGCAGGCAGGCAGTCAGGCGGGCGAGCAGGCAGGCAGGCAGGCAGGCAGGCAGACAGGCAGGCAGAGTCAGGCAGATGAAGCAGGCAAGCAGGTAGATCAGGCTTTGAAGGCCCGAAGGCGGTAGGACGGGCGGCTTGCTGTGTTGTGTCGGATGCTACCGGGTACCGGGTAGCGAGTACTTGTTGTTCGGATGCCGTGAGGGGAGGGGGGTGCAAGCGGCTAGAGGGAGGCACGAGGGTGCAGGAGGTAGCGCCGGGGAGGGAGGGTGCTCTCGAATGGCCTTGCGCGCAGCAGCGGCCACCGATGCGATGCCGAGCGAACCAGAGTTGCTGTTGCTGCTGCTGCTGCTGCTGCTGCTGCTGGTGTAACGAAGTCCCGAGGCACAAGGCTGCCTACTAGAAACAGGAGTTTCCAGAGGTTGGACCAGAAAACGTGCGGATAGCCGGATGACTGGCTAGCGGCTCGAATGGATGGAAGAGGAGCGAAGAGCTAATGAACTAAAAGGCTAGTTATTCGGAAGCAACAAATCTCCAAAATAGTAGCCTAAACAGCGCGACTCCCTCGGGATATTCGTTCGTACCCCTCCTCCACCCTATGCTCCTCTCACTCCCCTTTCTTACCCTCCTCCGCCCCTTCCTCCCACCTCCACCTCCTCCTTCTCCTCCGACACCTCCTTCACTGGTCGCCTACCACGGGGTACGGACGTTCGGACGTAGCGGCGACGAACTTGCTGCTCTATCGGACACGGGACGATACACGCGACGATTAACTGATACGTGGATATTGGCCAGTACGAAGTCGAGAGCGACGTAAGACCGGGTAGAAACTTAAGGGAGGCTTTTACGTTGTGCTCGTCACTCGTGCTACTAGAACGACAGCGCGATGCGGCGTCACGACGTTACGACGTTACGACGTTACGTAGTAGCGTGATGCGCGTTGGCCCGCGCTCTCGCCGGTTGTGTGTTGTTTTCCTCCTTGCCGTTAAAACAATAATGCAATATTTAACCATACATAGCAGAGGCCGAGCCGAGCGTCTCGCGGTAGGGCGAGACTTACAGGGGGAAGTTCACCCCTCTCCAGGGCTGCCACCCTACCCTAGCTCGAGGAAAACCACCACCAGCAGTCCTATGACCGCGGCATTCTAGTTTTCTTTCTCACTCCCACCGACTCCCTCGCGTGTACAGAACAGCATAATCTCTCCAAACTCTTCTGGCTCCCCCGCCTCTCTCTCTCTCTCTCTCTCTCTCTCTCTCTCTCTCTCTATACTTTCTTCTCTGTCTCTCCCCCTAGGAGGCAGGAGAACGCAAGGGCGGCTGTTCTCGCTCCCCCCGACCCCCACCCACATCCACATCCAGAGAATTCTAGCAGCGTAGGAGGCGGCGCACGCTCCACGAGGTGAATATCAGTTCGGTGGGGGTGAATTCGGCGCCGGTGCCTTCGGCAGTTTCGGCGTCGAAGGGGTAAAAGATATACCGTCGCCTCTGCCGCCACCTCCACTAGCGAGAATCCTGACTGCGCCGCCACTGCCACGTATATACGAGGAACCGTAGGATTGCATCTCACGCTATTTCGTGACGCTTCGCGAGTCCGCACGCATCCTCGCCCAACCTCGCCCAACCTCGCCCAACCTCGCCCAACCTCATCCAACCTAACCCAACCTCAGGCTCCTCCGTGCCCCCGCAGCAACGTGCCTGATTTGCTTACGGGATGATATTCCCTGAAAAATCTGTTCACATTGATTATATGGAACCGTGAGTACCATTGAACCCACGATCGGTCTCTTTGGTCCGACGGAGTGACAGCACTCTCGGTTATACGTTCGAGGATCGAAGAATCCTCTCGAGGATATGGGAGGATTCAGGATGGCGAAGCAAACTTATTGTCAGCAGAGACAGCATAGCCAAAGTACGCTATAGTAAGTTGGCTGAGGGGGCTGAGGGGGCTGAGTGGGGCGAGTGAGCTCGAGACGAGGAGCTAGAGCAGCTAGACGTAGAGAGTACGGAACATCCAGGTGGAGGAGGATAGTCACTAGGAAGAGTGTAAGGGGGGCTGTGTAGCCCATTACCCCTTGAGCCACCCCACCATGGGACCTGCTGGAATCGCGACGCCGACTCCGACTCCGACGCCGACGCCCCGCGTCGGCCAATAAGGTGGCCCGTCGACACAGAGACAATTCAAATGCTGCCCAATAACAAACGCCTTTTGTTGTTACGGTAAACTTTCTTTTGGAGTCGTCTGTTTGTGCCTTCTCAGGACAGCCCACCGGTGGTACCTCTACCAGTGTAGCTTCGGCAGCACCACTTTCCCCTCCGGCCGCGAACCCCTCGTCTTACATTCCAGCACCGACACTACCCTTCCGACGACGCCGTCCTCGCTGTCCTCGCTGTCCTCGCTGTCGACGTCGACAGTTCCGCGGGTCTTTCGTATTTTTTCTCCTTCTCTCTCTCTCTCTCTCTCTCTCTCTCTCTCTCTCTCTCTCTCTCTCTCTTTCTCTCTCTCTCTCTCTCTCTCT
>JARQSW010000078.1:50974-76231 GCA_030142375.1 Calameuta pallipes
TCTCTCTCTCTCTCTCTCTCTCTCTCTCTCTCTCTCTCTTTCTCTCTCTCTCTCTCTCTCTCTCTCTCTCTCTCTCTTCCCTTGAACGTCAACATATTAAAACGGGGCTTGGTCCGCCGTGCGCACTGCTCAACGCTGACTCTGCCTTTCTCTACTTTCCACTCTCCTTACCCTCCGAATTCTCCCGTTTCTCGCTTGACTACCATCTCTTTTTTCCTTCGTCCTTCTTCTCGAAATTCCATCGTAGAGTCATCTGCACTCTGGCGCACTAATTCAAATACATGCTCCATCGTCCCTAGATCTCTTCCCATAATCCTTTTTCTGACAATTCTGATAATAAACTACTACTACCACTGCTACTCTTTATTCTTGTTCTCTCACTTTTTGACCCTTTCGCATCCCTGTGACTCCGTTCTTCTGCTGTAAACCCAGACGTTTTAGAGAATCAATCGATAACACGAATCTCATTTGAATCTCGACCTCCAATTAAATCACGATAAAAGTTAGCCCCTGTTTCTCTTGTTTCTTTCTCTGCAGAAAAAGAAAAGGAGGAAGAAAGGGAAAAGGCGGAGCGCATAAGGACATCGATGAGTCCTTCGAGTGGAAAGATGGAGCTCCTCGAAAAGAACGAATGAATAAATATTCATTGACGGTTTCATCAAGACTCTTAAGAGTTTCATTGCTTGGCACATCTTCTTGCCAGGCGCCCCTGGAGCTTTTGCCGAAGGTCCGATCGGCGGGGAAAAATCACGTGGAAAACAGGCATTTCTGAGACTCTAAAAATGGAAAAGAGTGTATTGGCGCATTGGACGGGTGTCAGGCAGCAGCAGCAGCAGCAAACAAACATCTTGCAATTAGTGAATCACTCTGACCGCGAATACCGAAATAACAACGACGAGTCAATGAATGGCTGGCAGAAACAGGCTGACGGTTTTTCCGAGCAAAGTGGCAAAGACGTCTCGAAAAAGACCAAGAGGTGACAAAGTCAGTAAGCGAAGCAGCAGCGCTGCGGCCTGCGGGTTTGTGAGTGGCGAGTGGTGAGTGGTGGGTGGTGGGTGGTGGGCGGTGAGCGGTGGGTGCGTTCTCGCCCTAGCGCGCAGGGGTTGACGTTCGCTAAAATTGAAATTTCTCCGCTCGAGCGGCGACGCAGCAACTCATAAAAAGTTTAAACGTTTCACTCGCTCGCGCGAGTGTCGCTCTTGCGCCCTCTTGCCCCTTGTGCCCCCTCTTGCCCCCTCTTGCCCCTGCCTTCTTTTCCAATATAAACTCTCTCTTCTCGGCCACCCTGCCTGCCGATTGACTCTCGGCCGCACCCCCATCTCCAAATACGGATGCTCACCCTTCGCGCGGGATGCTTACGGCTGGCAACTTTTACCCCGCGAGAAATTAGGGGCTTAGTTCGGCTCTCTCTGTCGCATAAAAGGGTGCCTGCCTGCCTCGCTCCTTTCTTTATATTCCCTACTGCCGCCACCACCGCCACCACCACCACCACCGCCACCACCCGTTGCTATCCCTATGCTGGGGTGGCAATCGGGGTGCAACCGCTTCCCTTCTACCTGGCTGAACGGATGCTTTCGAAAAATATCTAGCGGGAAAGGAAATCCGACAAACATCCCTCCTACAATAGAGATTCGCGAAACAATACAGAAACCTTTTAACCGTTTAGAAAAGTCGATTTCGAGATCGGACGAAATTTAATCCGAGTCCTCGTTTCCGATTTCCAAACTGCTAGAAAATTTTCCGAGTTTAATCGAGGCCCCCCTGCCCCCTCCTCCTCATCACCCCAACACTACTTTTTTCTTCCCTCTGTAATTCCAAGAGAAATATCCCAGACGATATTTCCAGTCTCGCCTGTATTGAATCTATATAAAGGGAGATGATGGCGTGGAGGAGCTGACTCTTGTTTGCCAATATGCTGATGTAATTATTATATTGCTCCCGATGGTTCTCTGTATGTGCTATATGGCTCCCTGTAACATAGATATACGTATATACTATGTATGCGGTGTTTCAGTGGGAATTGTCTGCGCTCGTCTGTGCTCGTCTGTGCTCGTCTGTGCTCGTCTGTGCATGTTCGGCCGCGATTGTCTCTCCTTATTCAGTGAGCGTTCGTTAGTTGGCGAATCAACTGAGCCCGCGCTGGCCTCGATATGTGGCTCCACGTGTAGTCCCTTTAAATATTCGTAAAAAGCATGTTGGAGCAAGAAGTCGGATGCATAACGATACGCGGAAGAGGCTAACGGGGGACTCTTGAATTTTTCGAGATAGACTGGATTTTAATGGGCGACAATAAGTTAATAATGGTCCTGGGACGCAGCACGCGGTGCCCGTCAGTCGACCCGACCTGCGAACAGGACGGCGAGTAGTAAAGAAAGTAAAAGGCTCGAGTGTCTGCGCTAATTTAAAGAATGTTCCTAGCGGTTCCCGCGATGGCTCCGCCGGGGGGTGTCAGAGTCGATATCTTGCAAGGCCTCTGCTGTCACCGAGGGAGGGAGGCTGGGGGCTTAACATTGACGGTAAGAGCCGCTATAGCTACGTTATTCCAAGGGGGTATGATTAGCATTGCACTCTGAGCCCCGATGATCAATAGTGGAAAGGCCTCGCTCTCTCCCTCCTCTTCTCTCTTCGTCCTCATCCATATTCTCATTCTCTCGCTGCGTTCCTCTTATATCCAGCAGCACGTCTGTCTGGCTCTCCTGTGCTATCTTTCAAATGGCAACCGCACGCATTGGGCTACTGCGAGGGTCCTTGGACGGATCCTTAGAATTTAGCTGCCTCAAGAGAACTGGAAAAATTCGGCATCTCGTGTGATCTGCTATTTATTATTCTATTAACGATAGGCTGAGAGGGGGGAGAGGGAGGTTACATCGTTACACGGGAGAATGGAGAATGGAGAATGGAGAAAAGGATCGGCCGATACGGAGCCAAGCGGCAAGCAGCAGCTTGTTGACTTTGGCTAAATATTGGATAGCGAGCGCAAATATTCAGTGAAACTATGCGAGGTCCTGGCTGGCTGCTAGCCACCCCGTTTTAGCTACTACCCGTGCCCTCATCCACCTTCAACCTTCCACCTTCCACCTTCCACCTTCCACCTTCCAGGATCGCTGCTCGAGAGTCTGCGGCTCCCGCCCCTTTCAGGGGGATTCGCGAGCAGCGCCGCAGCCTGCTCGGCTTAATTGTAATTGCTCGTAACGCCTTTCTTGGTCCGCTTGAACTTTCCGAAGGATTCCTCGGCCCCGCGCCAATCACGGCAAAGCAGAGAAGAAAATTATGTGGAAGAACAAGTGGAGGATCCTTTCGAGTGTGTCGTAATTGTCACCAATAATTATACCGAGACAATTACGGTATCGAGTGCCGAATCGTTTTTCTGTCCTTTGACAATTTCTTTTATCAAAGAGCTGCTCTCTCTCTCTCTCTCTCTCTCTCTCTCTCGTTTCTCGCTTTCTCTCGGCTCATTTGACAAGGTGACCTTCCTTTTTTTCGCGCCCATCCTCACCCGCTCACAAAGAACCATCCTCGTTGCCCTAATGGCTGCTCGGCTACTTGTCCTTATTGCGGACTTAATTACTGGCCGACTTTGTCGAGTTACAATGACCCTCGAGGATTCGCTGAGCAAAAAAAGTTTATCTGTTTTTCCTGGACGAACGAACGAGAGGAGAGGAGAGGAGAGGAGAGGAGAGAGAGAGAGAGCAGATCATGAAGCGATTGGTGGTGGGGGGAGGGGGGGCGTAAAGGGGGACGAACGATACAAGAGAATCGTTTAATCGAGCTCATCCTTGGACACTTTTTCTCTAGGTCAGCGCTGGCTCCTACCAGATTGGCAGCCACGTGCAATAAGCGAACGTAGCGCGAAACGACCAGAGGGTGGTCGATCCGAATCGAAATGGCTTCGAGGGTGGCAAGCCTAAACAATATCTTGCGGCAATGTAAGGAGCGTCTATTGGGCCATTACCGATGGCGGCTGACCATTTGGCTTGAACCAAGCCGCGTCAGCACTCTCGGACTCTCTCCCTGCCTCTCCCTGCCTCTCCCTGCCTCTCCCTGCCTCTCCCCCTCCTACCCTCATCCTTCGGCCCTCCAGCAGTCCCACCGCCACGTCGCTAGACGCACCACTCTGCGTCATCGCTCGCCGCTTTTTCTCCTTCTGGCACCTTAAAGTACCAATCCGGCAGAAATTGGGAAAAGTCTTGCAGAAAATGCTCGATACCGATAGTATCTACCGGTATAACGAATAATCCCTAGTCCCGAAGAATACGTCGCAGAGAGAAGTCCCCCGTTCGATCATCCGGCAAATCTGTTGTGTCGAGGAGATGGAAGATGGAAGATGGAAAATTGGAAAGAAAAAAGAGACCGCGTGAGGTCAACCCCTCGGCGGAGCGCAGTGCAAACACGTCCAGACACTAGACGCGCTCGGTTCCCTCGTTTTGGCTGCTTTTCGCTCGTTTTCGCTTCAAGGTTCACCTCCGTTTTGGACTCCAGTGGGCCAATTCGCACCCCAGCTGAGCCCTTCTCTGCTGTATCTTCATCCCTCCTCCTTCCGACCATTCCCCTTCAACTTCATCTTACTGCCACTCGGTTCTCTCTCTCTCTCTCTCTCTCTCTCTCTCTCTCTCTCTCTCTCTCTCTCTCTCTCTCTCTCTCTCTCCCCCTCTCTCTCTCTCTCTCTCTCTTTCTCTCTCTCTCTCTCTTCTTATACTGTCTCTCGGTTAGTGAGCGGGCACGCGAAACATTCTGCGAAATAACGTTAAATATTTACCAATGGGGCGATTGTTCCCGGCGGCACGACGATAAACATCATTATATAATGTATATACAGCGTAGCAGCTATGGATACATGATGATAGATATCACTATTCCCACGTATATCTCTGTAGTAGGTACTTTTGTATACGTGCAGGCGCACTACAGGCATTTCGACTCGAAG
This sequence comes from Calameuta pallipes, assembly GCA_030142375.1. NCBI lineage: Eukaryota > Metazoa > Arthropoda > Insecta > Hymenoptera > Cephidae > Calameuta > Calameuta pallipes. The sequence goes on from JARQSW010000078.1 coordinate 55,899, forward strand.
AAGCGATTCATCTGTCCCATCGGTCCTATCGGTTCTCGACCATCGCGGTGCCGATGAACACACAGGGCTATTATTATTATTATTAAGTTCCAATTAAATCCAGCAGTTGCTCCGAATGGAGGATAATGGCAGAAGAATTGAAACCGTTGCGCCATATCGCTCCACCACTCCCCAAGGATCCTGAACTTGGACCCCGCAGGATGCAGAATGGGCGACACGCGTCAGGATGGTCCTCGAGACGCCAAAGACAAAGAACGTCTTCATCAACTATTAATCTGCTCGACCTATGTGAACCTGGCACCCGACTCAAAGATATTTTAAGTTTCAAAAGGCGATTCGATTGTACATTCGGTTCTAAATACATCCCTGCCAACAGAATTTAATTTACTCGAAGTCGGGTGCCAACGGTTTTTGACCCCCTCCCCACCCCACCCCTGTAATTCCGAACTATTTGAGGTATAATACAAACGAAGATTAAAGTGGTACACAGAGGTACGAACGGGGTAAAATCGAATCGCGTTTTGAAAATTAAAATATTTTGAAGTCGTGTGGCAGATTCACATAGGTGAGACTCGCGCGACATTTCGGAATCGCAGCCATCATAAATCGCCTTTGCAGGAGCATCTTCTCACGAGTGTGGCTGTCGCGTTTTATTCTCCTCGAATGTAGAGTCCTCCGGAGATAACAATCGAGCAATCGGGAGCAGCCCAGCCACCCAGCCACCCTAACGAAAGAAACATCTTCCTCCTTGTTGGCCCGAAGAGAGTCGATCGTGGCACTACTTTATACTCATGAATTATTCCGTCGGTCTCGCTTACGTCTCATTCGTCTCTGCCGCTCGTGTGCAAGACTGTCAGGATCAAAAATTCTTACCTGAAACAGACAAAAATTCCACATGGCTTAGTCGAGATTTTCAATACGGATAGAGTGTGCGTATGTGCGTGTGCGTGCGCGTGCGTGTGCGTGTGTGCGCGTGTGTCAGGGAGAGGGAGCCATTTGTTAACGTGTGCAGTATACCAGCCACAGTTCTCATTCTCATTCGTCTCGATCACAATGTTCTCGAACGGTTCTACCGATTGTCAACGATCGAATGTAAAAGCCCGGAGTATCGATCAATCCATTTTCTATTGGGTCAGATAAGAGATAAGGCCCGGTGCTCTCCATTCGGCGCGCGTATCTCGGTTTCATTCGCAGGGCAAACGATTAATCAACAACCATCAGCAGCCCATTTCGGTCAATTAATCACAGCTCTCGAAACACTCGAAACACTCGAAACACTCGAAACACCTCGATTATTAACACTTTGACGGTTCATGGACTCGCATCCTCTCGCAGTGGAATCACGTACGGGACATTGCATTTCTCTAAAGAGCGAGTAGAGTGTCGAGCGATCGGTCGGATCAAGCAACACCGAGACGCCCCCCTAATTAATTATTTCATTTTTCCGAACTTGAATCTGACCAGGATGAACGCGGAGCGTCTATGGGATCGAAGCGACACGATCTGAAGAGTATCTAAGCTCGAACCTGCAATCGGGCGAAATTCACATAATTCCGAGAATTCCGTATTGCCTTGATAGCCAAGTGGCCAAGTAGAGGAGGAGGGCGAATAGGAGGGCGAAGGAGGGCGAAGGAGAGTGACGTAGGGAGACGTAGGGCGAAATGGGTTAAGGGATGAGAAAGCCACGTAGCGCAAAGTGTAGCCGAAGCGACGTAAGGGCTTCTGGAACAATATCGCATTTTATAGTTGTAATCGGGGAGTATAATTATGCAAGTTTGTATGTCTGCCATCCGGGGCGCGTTCATCCCCTACTAAGAATGCCTTCGGGTGTCAGACTCCTCGCAAGCAGCTCTCCTCCTCCTCCTCCTCCTCCTCCTTCACCTCCACCACTACACACGCCCTCGCGTAGTCCCCCCGAGTACTCTATAGCGTCCCGTATAACCGAGGCTAACAAGATTTCGTATATGTAATTGGTCGAGTATTAAATTGCGTATTCTGCGGAAGAGCATAGCAAGTTCGGGGTGTTCGGGGTGTTCGAGGTGTTCGAGGTGTTCGAGGTGTGCGGGACGAGGGTGGATAATGGCTGCGGGTTGGATCATTTCGTAACATACTGCACTGCCGTCACGGCTAAGTTTCCCACGGAGAGAGACTACGGTCCCTCGTTACTGCAAATTCTCATCCGGTGATATTCTCCAAGAACGAGACGACCTCGCGACTGGAAGCGAGCCGAAAAGTGAATCTTTTATCAAAGATTGAATCGAATCGGGGCCTTAAGACGCGCCGATGAATCTCGCCGCACGGAGCCAGAGTCTTTCCGGTTACGACACTGAAAACTGCCCCTTTCAGAAACTTTGTATTGAGTTTTCGAGAGCCCATGAACGCCAAGGACATACTACGAGCGAGAGAGGCGACATACTACACGATTGGAGGGACGAAACCGGTATAAATGGAATGGGTTCGATGGGAGAATTCGATGGGAGGTAAGAGTGACAAGGAAGTAGAGACGGAAGGAAGGAAGGAAGGAAGGAAGGAAGGAAGGAAGGAAGGAAGAGAAGGAAGAGAAGGAAGGATAAGGGTACCGCACGAATTAGCCCGGTTTCATCCCCAAAATACATAGAACCAACGGAGAACGAACAAGATATCAAGGCAACCACCTTAGGAGGATAATGGCCGGCGGGTCGTCGCGTCGAGAAGGCATCGAGTACCGAAACGCACCCGGGGGTGGCTTTGTAACGATGGCTCCCTCCTCCTCCCAATCTTGTAGCTACGGCCAAAGGACTGGCCAATAAACGCTAAAATCACTAAGCTAACTACTTTGGGCCACCGAGGCTTGTCCTCATCCACATCTTCCTTCCTATCTCTCCAACCTTTGCAACCTCCACCAACCTCCACCAACCCTTCTAGTCCGCTCCTTATACGCGATTCTCACTACGACTCTCTACTGCCGACATTCTCGACAAGCCTTCCCACGCATTTAATTAAGTCAAGATGCGCCAGCACGTGTATACTGTCGTACATATACATAGCATATAAGACGTATGTACATATATACCGTAGGCAGATAGAGAATTTGTGATTGGAGCCGAAAAGAAAATGAAAGGTCCCAACATTCGGAATGATCTTGACGAATCGAATGGCGAGTGGAAAGTTCTGTTTTTCCTCGAGGTTCAAGTATTCTTGGGGAAAAAAAATCTTGTTTCCCGATAGACGCCTCGAAACTTCCCCCAAACCGATTTCTGATCCCAAACTCTCATCGTTCGTAAAAGTGGTCCCACTAAATGAACCTATTTATTAGCAGAGAGCTTTCCTTGTGGTATTCATGTTCTCCGAGGAATATAGTGGAATGTATACTGCATGGAGCTACGAAGCTGAAGACTACTACTGCTTTCCCCCACAGCCCAGCTACATCCATCGACGTGTACACACATTTACAAGTACAGTCATTTTTCAGGGAACGTTCGAGTTTTCCCTTGGACGGTAAAAACCTTATATTTATTAACGTGCGGGGATTCCGAGGAGTTCGAGAAGAAAGGGTGCCCAAAAAAAGAGTGATGGGGAGTAAGAAAGCCGCAGAGGAGGTGGTCGCGAACTTGACATGCCAAGTCAAGTCAAGTCAAGTCAAGTCAAGTCAAGTCAAGTCAAGCCAGTAGCGCACTTCGGCAACGGAGGCCGAGCAACCTCGGGGAGAACCCTGAGGCAGTAGCGTGCCTTGTTTAACTAGCCTTTTAATTAGAAACGGTTAAAAATTTAGCGCACCAAATACATCCGGCCTCCTCAAAATTGTGTGCGAGAGAGAACCGAGCCAGACGTGGCTCCTTTGTGCATGGCCATTGTACGCGCTCTGCCTGATATTTACCACCTAGACTAGCGAACGCGCTTTACATCCATAGGGCGATTCACCCCCGACGTTAGAAGTCGATTTCGAACTGAACCTCCTCCCATCTGCTTTTTTCTACAGCTATGTATTCCATTCTACGTATCGACAATATTATTTACTTTCAGCTTTCGCCAGTTCACAATAAATCGGCAACTTACTGAATCGTGCCAGGATCGGAAGCATAAAATTTGAAAAAAAAATACACGAGGGGCACTTTAGTCGGGCAGAGAGTGCTGCTCTGGGTGAATCGAGCGGTAGCAGGCTCGGCGCACATACGATTCTCGCTTTCTCCCAGAGCGTGGATTGAAAACAATATACGGCGTTTTGGGATCGTATTATTTACGTGAATTTCATTTAAAAAGAAAAAAAAAGTGTACAAAGCGTGTCGGAATTAACTGTTTTCCAGGGAGGATATAGTATTCGCATTTAGTGGTGCGACGAAATTCGGCCCGCCCCACTAAGCAGACCCTTTACACACACACACACACACACACGCACACGCACACGTGCACTCTATAGAAAGATGGGTCAACGAAACACGAGACCATTGCAGTAGAAAGAGTAAAAAAGGGAGAAAGGAAGGAAAGCAAGCAAATAAAAAAGGGGCGAGCGGCGAAGAGTAACCTATGGCTCCGCTCGGTTGGAAGGATTCGATAAGGATATTCAGGAACTGAATTTCCCATGAATTTCGGACTGGTACTTGTCTCGTCTCCGCGTATCAATCGTTGACTAGCGGAGGCTTATTTAAAAAATCTGCAGTTCCGGTCGCGCAGTCTAATCGCAATTTCACGGTAGGCATCAAACTACGTCACTTCCACCCCTTTCGCGCGACAGAAACCTCTCCCTTGACGATATTGGATTTATTCAAGCTTGCCGCGAAAGTTACGCCCTAAATAAAAAGGGTTGTCACTTGGGTAGGAGGTAGGTGGAAAGAAGGCAGCAGATTCTTCACCCTCCTCACCCTCCTCGCCCTCTTCACCCTCTTCACCCTCTTTCCCATTCCATCGAGCAGACCGAAGTGAGCGGCGGCACTCTTCCGTGCAAGTTTCTCCTCGGAACTTTGGCAGCCTGGCAAAAATACCGGGACATTATTAAATATGATTATCCTGGAGGCGGATGAGTGCGGGTGCGAAGGAAGCAGCCTGGTTTGGCCGCACTGAGTGAAGCCAAAGAGGAAACAGTGAAAAGGACGCAGGGCGGGAGAAAAAGAGGAAAGCGGAAAGAGGAAAGGGGTTAGAGACTGGACGAAAGTAAAAAGTTGAGGGTGCTGGCATGCGACTCTCGGTGAAGCTGGCGGGGAGGGGGGAGGGGAGGGGGATGTGTTCCGTTGAGCCGAGCTGAGCCGATCCAAGGCCCTCTCAAACTTTGATACGATTAAGACGGAACGAATTAATCTTCATCCGGGGCGAAGGCCGTCTGCTGGCAGCCACAGGGTGAGGAGGCCGGGTTAAAGAAATTTTTAAAAAAGGGGTGAGCGATTGCTGAGTACTTGAGAAAGAGAGAGGGAAGGGAGAGAGAGAGAGAGAGAGAGAGAGAGAGAGAGAGAGAGAGAGACAAAGCATGAGTACGCGAGTGAGCGTATGCGTCTCCAATGTAGCCGTCTTCAAGAAAGAAGTAGATGCCACGTAGCAAGGCTACTGCTTCTTCTTCTTCTTCTTCTTCGTCTTCTCTTTCTTCTGTATAGAGAATTGCTGTTTTCCATTGTAACGTCGAAATAAGGTTCAAATTAAATGGCCACTGAGTTCACCTACTATGCACGTGCGGAAATTCTCTCTCTCTCTCTCTCTCTCTCTCTCTCTCTCTGTATCCTTCTCGGAGTACGGGACAGGAAATGGCCCAGTCAAGTCTGGTCAGCAAACGGTCTACCGGTCTCTTTTTAATCCCATTGTGCTAGTAACTTAATCGAGAAGCCATTATCAGAAGTTTCCTGTCCGAGACCCAAAGCGACTGCAAGTGAGAACAGCCCGAAGCACTGGCCGCGGGAAGGACTCACTATTGTTTCAAACTCCCTCAAAATGAAACAGTCAAGATCGCTGACTGACTATGTGACGGTTGCGACGAGTAGAGATGGTAGCGTGTAATTTTCCTCTGTACAAGCGAGAACGGGGAGTATGGGACGAGGAGATAGAAGATAGAAGATAGGAGAGAGAGAGAGAGAGAGAGAGAGAGAGAGAGAGAGAGAGAGGCGGGACGGGGCGGCAGAGGAAGAGAGAGAACACGCTGCTCACCCAGCACTTATCCGACGTAGGGTGGTGGGTTGCCAGACTGGCCGTCTACCGGTCCAGCAGCAGCAGCAGCCCAGCAGTTGGTCGCGGCAGCTTCTCTCTCCGACCCACAGTTTTGCTGATCAAATGGTATTTAGCAATAAAGTTTGATTCCCTGACAGTCTACGGCTCTGAAAGAAGCCCCTGATTTCGTTGGGGTTGCGAAAATTACGTGGGGCAGCTAAGTGCCAACATTTAACCTGGGCTAAGCCTCCATCGGACATCGGACATAGCTGGAGGGAATTACTTCGAATAGGTTTAACTCGGGGGAGAAGAGGAGTTGCCTCTTTCGCTTGTAAAAAAAAGAAAAGCTTCTCCGAATGATCGAGAGCTTTCGCTGTAACCGAGGCAATTCTTCGGAATATTTCTTCGGCAGCTAGGGGGGGGGGGGTATTGGAAGGTGGGTGTACAGAGTGTACCGGGTACCGGCCGTACTGGCTGGCTGAGTGGCTCAGCGAGCAGGCCGGGGAAATAAAAGTGGCGCAGAGCTGCGACTCCCGATTCTATTTACCCAATCGGTTCGCTGATGATCGGAAACGAGTCGGAGGTGGCGGTGGGGGGAGAAGGGGGAGGGAGAGGGAGAGAGAGAGAGAGCAAAGTATGGAATATTTAGCGTTCAGTGAGCTATAAAAGCAATTATACGGGGCCCATTGTTTAGCAGAGGAGTGCGCCTCCGCGATATCGGGTCCGGGACACGTCGCGAGGGATCGAAGGCAGCGCCACTAGCGTTGCCAGTCTTCCCTGTCAGGCTGCTGCCAACCCCCAGGAGCCCCTAGGAGCCCCTAGGAGCCCCTCAAAAATCACAACTGAGGAATTAATACTCAATGTGATCGTGAGCCCGTGGCCCTTGACTTTCGAAACAGATATTCACTCCTTTTTCGTATCTCATTGCTCTATCGTACTCAGGAGGCTGAATACTGAAGCTGAGCTTCGCGTGGACAACGTGACAACGTGACATCGCAATCGTCTCAGGACGCCAACTCATAATTTCACGTCCGTCATTGAAACTACTCTCCAGCGTTGATGAAATTCGGTAGAGTTTGATAATTAATTATTATTTAATGGCTAATACCGGAATAATAAATTAGACATCGAACAAACAGCTGTAGAGCACGGCCGTCATTGGGATACGAAAGAGAGAAGAAAGGAAGGAAGGAAGGAAGGAACGAAGGAAAACCGCGAGAAAAAAAGAAGTTGGACGGAGCAAAGTAGGAAAAGGAAGTCTAATATAAATGTCCTGGCCGAGTGGCGTAACGGAGACATTCGCTAATTAAAAAACTTGAAAAATTAATACACATTTCTCCTCGTAGCCAAGGCTTCTGTTTCTCTCTCCACCTCCCTTAATTTCTCCTATCTGATTGGCCATCTGTTCCCAGCCATCTCTCGAACTTCAGCATCACCACACCAACCCAACCCAACCCTCCACACTTAGAGACTTTGAGAGCCCACCCCCCATTTGGATTCATCCCCGGTGTTTTTTTTTCTCACGGCCCGCCGCCTCGCAATTATCAATTTTCCGTCGTTGAATCGATATGTCTCTGAAAATCTCCTCCTAAGCTGAGCAGGATTATCTCTTGGAAGCTCCGGCAGATAGGAACGATCTGTATTCTGCAAGAGAATGGTAGCTGCAATGTACTGTGTACTACAACGAGGAAAGAAGGGAGGAGAAGAAGGAGGAGGAGGAGGAGGAGGAGGAGGAGGAGGAGTCGCTCAAAAGCAAGGATCCTCAAATCGGGCTATCGTTATCAACAATTCAATGGTGTTTAACTTATTTATGCCCCGTTAAATGCCAGGACTAATTAGATGAGCTGGTATAAAAGATCGAGAAGAGCCCGAACGAAGGTGCCAATGTGCCAAGGGGCTTCTCCCATAACGAAACCAGCTGTGTAGAGAGACAATGGCAAAGAATGGCCCGGGACTCTCATTCTCTCTGTCGCTCTGAATAGGCCTCAAGACACTGAACGTTATAATGCGAAAGACTCCATTGTCAGGCGGGCAGTTAAGTGCTCGACTCTGCCTTCCAAAACGAACTGCTCCTCTCCTCCTCATCATCCACCTCCTCCTCCACCTCCTCCACCTCCTCCTCCTCATCCTCATCCTCATCATCCAAGCCAACTTCGCTCTCTCGTCATCCTACGCTGCACGTGTCCTGAGCGAAGGACCAGCATCCCTCTGGCTAATTCGAGCGAATCCCACCAATCGCACCGATCGACGCAAACTCTTCGAGTTGCTTGGCGCGACGCGACATAACGAAGCCTGGACGATTCTCCACATTTTGAGATTCAAGGATCACAAAGAGAAGAAGGGGGAAAAAGTAAATGGGAAAAAAAGAGGGGGGTTGGGAGAAAGTGTAAAAACGAAAAGGACTCTGACCGAGGGAAGATGATAGATCGTTTAGAGCTTTTGAACGAGCCAATTCGCCCGGAAGTAAAATGAATTTAAGATCCGCCATCCAGCCATCCAGCCAGCACCTCCCCCCGCTTTCTCCTCCTCCCCTACTGTTTCGCCTCGTTTAATTTTTTCTGCATCCTCAATCCCAAACAACACATCTCGTTTCCCGATGTCCTCCGCAGAGTAAATCTTATGGAAGCGGGAAGCGAGCTATTGCTAATTCGAAAGACGAGGCCACTCGAACGGTCAGGCTACAGCCGATCAGCCTGCGGCGTGATGTTTCCCATCTTTCCCATGTTTTGACACGAAGAGCGAAAACAATTCTCGGTAAGGGAATCTGCGACTTGAATCGTGACTCGCGCGAGTGACTTGGCAGTTGGCAATCGTGAGAGCGTCGCGCTGCTGTGTTATCACGTTATCACGTTATCACGTTATCAGGGAGGATCCGGTTACGCGCGCGCCAGGTCGAATCTTCTTTCTTCCGAGTTGCTACTCCCTTGCGTGACTCTTGAGCGACACTCACTTTTTTATTTTGTCGGTTTGCTAACAGTAATTCGCACGAGTTATTCCGATGGAAGTGTGGGAGTGTGGGAGTGTGGGAGAGCCCGGCGACAGTTATCCGTTTTGCATTGGACTAGAGCGACCGTCGTTCCCGATACGCTGCTCGCCGATAGTAGCTTCTGCTCTATCGCGCGTCCATTAACAGGGGCTGTGCGATTGCTTCTACTTATCCACTACCTTCTAATCATCGCGAGATTCGGATAACGGATGAGTTCGAGGGCCAGAGAAAGTGCCCGAGGAAGGGGGAGCACGTGACATTTTCTCTTGTCTGGGCATATACTTGATACCACTTCGTAATCCAAATCACCTGTTATCCGTATAACTTTCGACACGCACTTGGGGCGAAGTAACGCGGTGTCGCACATCGATAGGTACAGAGGGAGTACAGAGAAAGAGATCTGAGAGAGAGAGAGAGAGAGAGAGAGAGAGAGAGAGAGAGAGAGAGAGAGAGAGAGAGAGAGAGAATCGAAGCAAAAGGCCAGTAGCTCTACACGTATACGGGATGAATAAAAGAATGAGAGGAAGGAGGATATAGCGGAGAATAAAAGAGAATCGGCGAAGAGCGTATGGACCGAGATGGGTGGAAAATACGTAAATATCTGCGTAGCTCCGCGCCTAGACGTGCTCGACGCACTTCGGACCACTTCGAACCACTTCGAACCACTTCGAACCACTTCGGACTATTTCCAAGTGCTTCCAAGTGTCGCTTTCAAATTCGCGTAATAAAGCGCAAGAACTTTGTGCTATGCATATCTATACTCTGCATTAGCTTCGAGTCTAAAAGAGACACCTGCTGCAGTGACGTTCGAAAACTGTCGAATTATCGAAGGATGATCACTGCTCGATTAATCGGCCTTTGATAATTTAGCAATATTAAAAAAAATAATAGGAAAGCGAATCAAGTGTTCCTGCAGTGACGCAACAAAGCCATACGAGTGCAACGGGGGACGCAGTATGCCAATGGAGGAGGACAGCCAACGTTATAGCCGAAGGCACTGCCTGCGGCTTCCCCGTGAGAGACAATATGGAATATGCTGGGTATCCTATATACTGGTAGTTATCGTTACAGGCCATACGTACTAGTAAATATGCACTAGTAAAGTATCAAGGGCTACTTAACGTTTTTTGCAGAATGAGAAGAGGTGCTCTCGCGTTCGCTCGTATTTATTTATACGTTTTTCATCGAGCGAGCAGGGTGAGAGACTTGGACCAAGTGTACGATGAAGAGGAGGAGGAGGAGGAGAAGGAGGAGGATACGTACTCTCCCGCCGTAAGGGGGTGGGCAGGGTCCAGCACTGCTGCCGCTGCTGCTGCTGCTATAGATACTGGATGAATGTAGGAGAAGGAGGAGGAGGAGGAAACGAAGGAGAAAGAGCAAGAGAGGAGGAGGGGCAAGAGAAAGAGAAAGAGAAAGAGAAAGGTGGGCTGCTGGCTAGATGGCCGATGTTACGAGCAGCCCCCTCGGCTTTGCCACTGGAGGCTACACGTTCAAGCAGATTAACCGGAAGGGATTATTATAAGGACGAAGGAATTGCGGGGTCCGGGCGGACGGGGAATGTACGTATTTATTCGGTACGATGCCAGAGGGAGGAGGAATGGATGAGCATGACGTGTGCCACTCCATGAGATTCTTTTTGATTTTCACCCTTTTTCGGATTTTACTCTCATCTCGTCTCGGCGCCGTTTCGAGTTCCTTCATAACCATACTCCAATTTTTTTATCAACTTCCCCCTCCGGCCCCCCTCCGGCCCCACTCGTCCCGATCCTCATCCTCGCTGCGATTCTCCCGTGTATCTCGACGTTCCCGCCTTCCCCTATTATATCCCGAGATTAAACGCGATACGGGATTCTCAAATATTTTTCTGCACATCGAAACTTCACGCTGGGCTCGCGGAAGGTTCGCGCGCAAAGAAGAAGCAAGTAAGCAAGTAGGCAGGCGGCGGCCACGAAACTCCAGTCGGAATTTCTAAACAAACGCTCGCTGTATCTACCATTGCAAACAGAACGGAACATCGAAATGCGCGCTGTAAAAATATTTAGAGCCGACAAACAAACAGCCAGCCGCACATATATAATACATAGAAATATATTCCGGAATCGGCAAGGCGCGAGAAAGCTCGGAGGGTCGAACGGACGGAGATAGACGCGCACAGGCAGAGTGATCGAGCGAGGCTGCGATTGGCGGGTCACGAAATATTCGATATTTATTTTTAAATAAACAAGCGTCTCCCTATCGACGCGATCGCGCTCTCGTCGAGCGACAGGGGGGAGGGAGAGGCGGCGGCAGCAGTGACGTATGAGGCTTCGTAGGAGAGGAGGAGAGGAGGAGAGGAGGAGAGGAGGAGAGTAAGAGAGTAAGAGAGGCAGAAGGGGGAGGAGGAAACGTAATGTGAAATTCGTGGAAGGCGGATTAGCGCATTCGGCCGCGCGCCGAGCCCTCTCCATTATATTAGACGATTCAACGAACTCTGTTTGTTCGTGAAATGAAAATCCTAATGGACTTTTGCGTCGCTTCGGCGTTTCATAACGCAACTGGAATATCGAGTGGCCTCCCGCGATTCCCGCGATTCCCGCGATTCCTGCGGATCCGCGGGGAACACGAGAGGAAAGGAATCGCAGTGACAGGGTGCAGCGCGTTCGTAAAAGGAGCAAAGCGGGCCTCCCGCTTGCTTTCCCATCTCTTTCCGAGCTGAGTCCTGCGCGCGCGAGGGAGTCTCAGGGTTTCCTAGTAAATATTGGACAACTATCGCCGCTTCTAGGTTAGGGGTTTCTAGCTGGTAGCTGGTAGCTGGTTGGTGGTTTGGGGCTTCGCGGCTAGAGATAGGTGCCTCTCGCGAGAAACACCAAGGTAGAGACTCGTGAGGCGGCGACCAAATTGAATTTGGGTTCTGGCCTCTGTTTAGATTCCTCGTTGGTTGTTTAGTTTAGAGGAACAAAGAAAACATCTATGTGTTTATTCTAGCCGACGCTTCGGCCTCACCTCACTTACTCCCCTCTCGCTTCCTCCGCACATTTTCCCATCCTCTTTCCCTCATCAGTCTCCTCCTATTTCCTCCCCCCCCCCCCCATTACCCGTTCACGTCGCTTCGCGGCGCAAACCCTTTTCCGCGATTCACGAGCAGCCGATTATTCGAAAAGTCGACACAAACATCCTTCGAGGTTCTTGAGGATCGACGGGAGCCTCCACCGAAAGACAGGGAGGTGCGCCAATGACATTTACGCATCAACAGCGGATTATAAAGGCCAACCGGGGACCCGAGAAATTCGCTCGAATCAACGGAACTCGTGTAAAAAAAAGTGGAATTATTATTTCTGTCTCCCCCGGTTCGAAAAACAACTGCCGCAAAAAGGGAACGTCAACCGAGTGTGTTTTTCTTCTTAGTTTATTGTTACTTGGCGAGAAGTTATCCCGATTCCCAGTTACCCCTCCCTCCTCCCTCCTCTCTCTCTCTCTCTCTCTCTCTCTCTCTCATTTCTGCTCCTTCGGTCCTGCAGGACAAGAGAGACGATTCCAGTACGCTTTGTGCGGAGAAAAAGGACGGGGGATGGATCGAAGGAAGAGGAAGAAGCGGTGCTGGAGGAGAAGTAGGAGGTGGAGATGGAGGAGAAGGAGGAGGAGAAGCGCCAGGGGACGCAATTTCCAAAATAAACGGCAAACGCGCCTCTGCAAATAATCATCGCGCGTGCTTTTAATTAAGTTCCACTGTATGAAACCTCGACGCGGGGCCCTTTCCGCCGCCGCCGCCGCCGACGCCGCCGACGTTCTTCTCCTTTCTTCCGCCGATCGGTAAAACTGTCCCCCAAAGGTGGTCCCGCCGCTACGCAGGACTCAGCCGCAGGAAGGGAAGACGAAAGAAAGAGGCCGCCACGCGTTTACCAGGACGTCCTCCTGCCGAGCCGAAGTGCGCCTAGCGTCGCCAGGGGAAAATGCACGAAACGCTTTGCTGCCGCCTTCGGGATGCTCGAGAGGAAGGAGAGGAAGGAGAGGCCGTCGGGATGCCAGACGGCATCGATATATGGTACGTATACGTGTGATGCAACGCGAGGAGATTATGGCAGAGTCGATGAGACACATGAAATACAAGTATAACATCGCAGGTGTGGTAACAACAGTGACAGCAGTGATAGCAGTGATAGCCGATATAGCCGATATAGCCGATATAGCTCAATAACAATTAGTCAGTGTGCTCTGCTGTTTGGACGCGCAAAACTCAAAGTTCCCGAAACTCGAGAGGACCCGGCCGACTCGCGATCGCGAATAGTTGTTTCAGGTGTGCGCGACGCGTCGTTTGCTCGTTTGACGCGTTAAAGGAGAAAGAGTGGAAGCGATTTGACACGAGGTTTCTCCTCGCACGGCTGTTTACAAGCCGCGACGAGACTGTTTTAGTGTTTCGCCGCGAGGCTGTCGCCAGTTGTTTCAGGTGGGATCGAGTCTTTTGTCGTTTTGTCAATCCAGAGATATTCGCCGTATTTGGCGAACGGCGGAGCAATTCTTTTCGAACGGCACCGCCGCTGCTCCTCTCGATGCTCCCGTCGCTCCTCCTCCTCCTCCTCCTCCTCCTCCTCCTCCTCCTCCTCGCACTTCGCGTCGAGAGTTACGCTCGCGGAAGAAGACTCGAGTAACGGAGAAAGAGCAGAGTACAATGTATATAGGATATCGCGAATCGCGATCACGGCGGTACGAAGTTACCGTGTGAATAATGAAGGGTAATCGCCCTTGCTAGTCTCCGTCATCCTTACCCTCGCGCGCGCCCCGGCCAAAGGGTGGGATCCCTAGATTGGATTTAAGTACACAGCCCTGAGGTTTCGACCGGTTAATAATGCAGAGAAAACCGCGTGGCTTCCTCGACTGGAGAAGACGCCGCTTGCTCGACTCGCTCGACTTCGTTAACGAGAAGTGGAGGAAGACGTACTTCTGCAGCGAAGATCGCGCCCGAAGAAAGGAAGCCGAAAGAAAGATGGAGCGGAGCGACGCACGGAAAAAGAGATAAAAAGTGAAAATGTCGACGACCCCCCCCCCCCCTTCCACTCAAGAGGTCCGCGTGTTCTGTAGACCGATCCCTGTTTACCAGCACCGAGATTTACCCGGCGGTGCCATTAGCTAATGGCAACACGTCGGAGCGCGCGCGCTAGTCGCGTCGGCCGCAAGCGGCTTTTACTTTTACCGCTTCCTCGCGCAGCACCGCTTCTGGCTAATAGACACCTACGTGGAGCAGCAGCAGCAGCAGCAGCAGCAGACTAGACGAACGACAGACACTCGTTACTCGTTAGACGCGGATCGATCGACAGGCCGGCCGCGCGGCCGGGGACGATCCGTTTTGAAACGACCTCTGCATTCTCAAGCGAACTCACGAGCCGTAACTGCCGACTTCTTAATATCTAACGAGTCATCGCCTCCCTCTTCCCCCTCAAGGCAATGCGATATCTTAAGCTCCAGGCTGTTTTTATATTTAGCAAGAAAATATGCTCTCACAGAAAAATACGAAAACAAAATGACAACAGGTCATTTTGACAGCGTTCTCGGGATTTTATGTCATAATTTATAAACAATACTCTCTAGGCACGTTCGGTTGTACGTCAGAAAGACGTCTCGAACGAGTCCTTCGAAAAACAAAGCGACAAGACGTCGGTGCATCTTACATCGACTGGCTGCAACTTTTTAACGGTTTCCCATTTTCAGCTCGAGGAAATACATATTTTCAAAGACGCTACAAGAATCCCAAAATAGGAAATACGACGGAACTTGTGGCGATTTTCTATATTCTTGAAGTATGTGAAAAAAATATTACAAGAAGTTTCTGAATACTGACGATAATTGCAATCGCAGACGCGCCTTCGCGCAATCAGTGTCGCAATTACTCGATTCTTTTTATGCACGAACCATCTGTCCCAAGTCGCAGGTAGAACGCGGAGGCTCCTTCGGATGAGATGAGGGCGCTGGGCTAAAATTTCATTGTCTCCGAAAGGAACTCTTCGATATTCATAGCCAAATGTATTACTTAAGAGTCGAATCTTCTGCCCTTCCTCTCCCGCCCTTCTTTTTCTCTTTTGCACAGTTAGGTTGGCATCGCGCGCCGGCAAAGATTTCGGCAGGCCTGATGCTGCCGGCTGGCGGATGACGGGTTCCGCAAAAGTGGGGCTGGATTAAACAGAGCCTCGAAGAAAGGGCGAGGAAAGGACTGATTGGAAAGGGCAGGATGGCGCGGCTATGCCGAAATTTGCGAGTGGCAAAATGAATCGTCGGCAAGACTGAAAAAATCTACAAGAGAAATGGAAGTGCCGCTATCTTGCCTGCGCAATTTCCTTTGTACTTCATTTCTAAGATAACCCGGTCCAGTATTTCTCCCATCCCGTCCCACTGCGCTCCCGTACTAAAACGCTAAAACGCTAATACGCTAATAGGGAAATACCCTTACGCCCCCCTGCCACCCCCCTGCCACCCCCCTGCCACCCGCGCCTTTGCATTTTAACGAAGGTCTCGCAAGGAAGCGCAAGCTGATCCACTCAAGCCTAATACCGCTGGGCGTCCTTGGCGTCATTGGCGTCCTTAGCATGTCATTCGATTCCCTTGCCGATTGTCAGACTCTTCCTCGGCCAATCTCGAAGAGACTCGCTCTCCCCCCGACAAGCTAATGCTATCGCGACGCTAATCGTGCCAAACTCTCGCACGGGACTTACGGTCGGAGACTCTTGGAAACCGCAGGAGAAGCGACCCTCTTCTCCTGGTAGAGTCGCGCGTCACTCGCGCCCGAATAACCCTCCTTTCCCAATACATACACACACACACACACACACACACACAGAGTCAAGCAGCCAGTAACACGGACACGCGGAAACCCTTCCTCACTTTCGGCATCCCTTTAAATTATAAACAGTCGCGTAACGATGTCGTCGTATTTCGATCCCCGTTCGACTTGTCTTTGTCTATCTCTGCGGTCGCGGGCGCGTCCACGTGCGTGTGCGTGTGCGTGTGCGTGCGTGCGTAACTGCGCGCAGCCACACTCGGAGCATTTATCCTCGGCGATCGGAGGATCAACTGGAAGGAAGCCGACTTGAGTAGGAACGGTGGAACGTAGCCTCCTCGACAACCCTCGGAGATACTACAAAACTCGGAGCAGCCACCCCGAGTTATTCGTAAATATTTATGTAACTTTTGAAAAACCGATTGGCCAATCGGCAGCTCTTGCCGCTGCACATTCTATTAATTGAAAGCAGGAGGTTAAGACCTGGAGGAGGTCCGGGAGGAGGTGACGAAGATCGAGAGTCGTGGAAAAAGTGAGTGCGCTTTAAAGACTATAAAACATTTGTTTCTCCTGACGGCGCGGCGCGTCGGCTTTGACTTTGGTTCTGCAACGACGTCACGGCGCTTGTATATTGCGTTCCACAGCGCTTGGGATTTTAAATTGAATTTAAAATCAGGGCCTCGATTTTATGGTGGCTGGTGTCAAACGGGCCACGTGAATATCCAGAAATGGAATGAAATCCTGTACGATCGTCCCACCCGGGTCTCTGGACCTCCTCCCTCTCCCTCCGCGAGCCCTCCCCCCTTCCCCCCTTCCTCCTTTCCTCCTTTCCTCAAGAACCTCGTGAACCGCCCGCTTCTAGGATCTTTTCGGCTTTAGCGGCTTACGTGTTTCCCGAGCTATACAACATACATATATATGTATACAACCTCATCCCCGGACGGTGGATACTCTGATTTCGATTTCGATTGGAACTGACCCGCTTCCGTCGGGGCCAAGGGACATCTCGAAATACCACCGTTCCAAGGAAAGACAAGAAAGAAAAGAAATGCTTAGAGAAAAAAGGATTCTAGGTAGATCCGGAGATCCAGCATACCTGATGATCGTTCTCCTGCTGTTCCTGGCTGTAGGCCGATGCGTCGCCGTTTGGTGTCGAGGAAGCTGACGGTCGTTGAGAGGTGGACAGGTTGATCGCGCCGTCACCGTCAGTGTCATGATCCATCATGCCATCGTCCTGAAATTCACCTCGCTTTTACATCCTGTCTTGTGCAGATTTCCTCTCGTCAACACTACAGCCTGCTCGTAGTACTTCCGGCTGCCCGATGAACGTTAAAGGAAATAAGCGAGAGAAGAAATAGGGACAGAAACTTTGTCCATTTTCCTCTTTCTCTCTCTCTCTCTCTCTCTCTCTCTCTCTCTCTCTCTCTCTCTCTCTCTCTCCCCCCCCTCTCTCTCTCTTTCTATACAGTATATAAAGAGAGAGATATATACGTACGTATAACGAGGCAGGCCGATGAACACAGATACATAGCGAGAAAGCAGAAAGCACTCGACACGCTCGCGCACAGCACAGTCACTCTTCTAGTGCAGGTACAACACTGGTACGCAAGTACTCATCCTATCCTTTGCTAGCACTAACGAGGGTGTCGGCGGAAACGTGTACAGCAGTCGCGAAAGAAACACCAAGAGCTCACAAGGGAAAACACGGGAATTTCACGAGTTCGACGAATTCAGAAAAGACGGAGGAGAGACGGTGCTGCAAAAGTTCCTCCGATTTAGCCGAGTAGAATAAAAGATGCGAAAGGCCAAGGCGTTACGTTACCGCGACGGCCGAGTGCCGAGGACTAAACACTAAAAGCGGCAGAGAGAGGCATTGCGCGAGCGAGGGGAGGAGAGAGGGGGGCCGAACAACCCAACCGGCGAGGCTGTTGCTTATTGTGTAAATATAAACAAATATAGTTGAAACCAACCAACAGGCCTCCTTTTACCTCCCTTCTGGCCCCGTAGCGTGTCTGGCCCACTCCCACCATCGCACACTCTCTCACGCACTCGGAGAGTCGCAGCCAGACAAAGACCCACGTTCTCTGTCTCTATCCACCGGTTGCGCTTATATTCTCTCTCTCTCTGTCTCTCTCTCTCTCTCTCTCTCTCTCTCTCTCTCTCTCTCTCTCGCTCTCACTCACTCACTCACTCGCCCGTCCGCCCGTCTCATATTATTTCCTTCTTTCTATCCAGGGACGTCGAGACTCCGCGATACCCATTTCGACGTGGAGACCGAAAAACCGAGATACGGAGAGACTCGTAGTCAAACTTCCTTTTCTGCTACTCTATTCGTAATTGTGCAGTGCCGATCGTCCGTGCGACTCGCAGCATTATCGGCAACAACGAAATTACATAATCGTTGGCGGATGCACGCGTCGCAGTGGCCTGTTCCAATATGCCACATATGCCTGCTGCGCTGCTCGGCACTGTAGCCGCTGCGCGGTGCTGCGCGATGCTAAATGTGCAGCCTGAACGATAACTGCTCGAACGATTCGAGTATGCGGAAATGCACCGAGAAAAAATCAGAAGCATTATATTATAAAATGGCCTGGATACTCAGAGTATAAAGCAACGCTGGATATCAGAAATCTCACGATCGGCCTCTCATGAGATTTAAAAGCTGGAGGCCAATTTGAATGTTCGTGTTTATACTATTCATAGAGCCTCGTGTGTTTGGAGGATTTATTCGAATTAATTTAATTCCTTTAGAGATGAGTTTTCGGTACAGTATAGCTGCGGGGAAGCTCCGCTTCTCTGTTGCACTGGTGTATTGTTGAGAACGAGGTGGGCAAAGCACATCGTATCCTCTTGCGAGGGGAAAAAGGGAATTTCGGTCCTATGACAACAAGGGTACCGGTAAAAATAGGCCCAGCCGGTCGAGGCATTATGCATCACGTGTATATATATTTATTAAATAAACAACGTTGCCTCGTCATCGGTTGGCACGTAGGTATCCAGGTCGTCGTCGTCGTCGTCGTCGTCGTCGTCGTCGTCGTCGTCGTCGTCGTCGTCGTCGTCGTCGTCGTCGTCGTCGTCGATTCCTGCGCGCCGATCGGCTCTCGTTTTTCCCTTCTTCGCTTTCTCATTCTCTAAAGCCCGATAAAGCGAAAAAAATGGTGCGGACGTTAATTCGCCGGGTGCTAACGCAACGGGGGTCAAGATAGCCGATCGAGGGTGGAAAAGTAAGAAGAGATAATACGTCGAGTATCACGTGAAGAGGGAGAGAAGAGGGAGAGAAGAGGGATGGGAAGGAGAGAGAGAAGAGAGCAGAGGGAGAAAGTGGTGTCTAACGGGAGGGGAAGAAGTATGGTGGAGGAGGGGGTAGGGGTGAGAGAAAGGTGCGTGCCGCACGTATAGAACGTCGGAGGGCGACCCTCTCTAAATAATAAACGAGAGGATTTAGCCTGGTTCCACGATTCTACAGTTCCAGCGGGGTTCCAGGGTGTACGTGGCGGTACATAAAAATACTTGAATCTGAGAAATTAGCGAGGTAACGGGCTGTCGTCCAGGAGGCGTGGGGCCGGACTGCGAGCCGCCATCCGCCAGGAAAAAAGGGGACCTAAAAGGGTTGAATTAATGTCGCGATAAATATATGATTTAAGGTGGAAACGTTTGCAACTCCGGCTAATTTTTTATCTGAGACCACGTTCGCCGAGAGGGTTTTTACTCCAGATAGGAAAGTAAAGGGGGAGGGAGGGAGGGGGGGGTGAAGTGGAGGGAAAAAGGAGAACGAACGAGAAGCTCGCAACTCAACAGGGAGCAGAGAACGTGTCGTCGACCACCAACTCCTTTTTCCACGTTATTTACTGCCACTGAAAATTTGACTCTGCGCCCATTTTTTTAAATAATAGTTGATCCAAGCTTTTTACTCGGTTGACTATATCGCGCGCCGAAGTACTCCACGTTCAAAGTTGATCGATAGAAACGCAAACGTGTTAAAAGAAGAGCTGCAGGACATTAACGGGTGAGCTGTGAGGCTGCTGGCGCAGTCGAGTTTATTCGAGCAAGTACAGTCAAACGAAATGGGCGGAGGAGGGTATGGGGAGGGAGGGAGAGAGAGAGGGAGAGAGAGGGGTGGGGGATGGGGGGAGCTCTCTCTCTCAAGTTCTTCGGAGCGACTTCTTCGAGGAGTCCCAAAGCGGCCACAAACACGCATTCTCCCAATTATCTGAAAAGGGGCTAGAAAGTTCCGGTAGTAGCAACGGCAGTACAAGGCTATGGTAGTGGGTAGTAGCAGGCTAAATGGGCGAGAGGATCAACCTCCTGCGAATCTCGCATGTATCAGCAAGTCATACGTGACGGAGGGACGACTTGTCGGCCGTCGAGACCGACGTCGTCCTGCGGAACAAGCAGGGATCCTCGTTCCCTCTC
Source organism: Calameuta pallipes (assembly GCA_030142375.1). NCBI lineage: Eukaryota > Metazoa > Arthropoda > Insecta > Hymenoptera > Cephidae > Calameuta > Calameuta pallipes. The sequence continues at coordinate 76,148 of JARQSW010000078.1, forward strand.
AGGCGAGGCAGAGAGAGAGGGAGAGAGAGAGAGAGAGAGAGAGAGAGAGAGAGAGAGAGAGAGAGAGAGAGAGAGAGAGAGAGA
>JARQSW010000078.1:76331-89192 GCA_030142375.1 Calameuta pallipes
GAGAGAGAGAGAGAGAGAGAGAGAGAGAGAGAGAGAGAGAGAGAGAGAGAGAGAGAGAGAGAGAGAGAGAGAGAACCTTCAGGATCCCCAGGAAAGCGTGTCCTCCCTTACCTCGCTGACGGTGTCCACCGCTTAGATTCCGCAGCGTTGGCACTTTTTGAATTAACCGCTGGACATTAGAATACGGAATTGATATATTATGGCTACTGGGGATAGTCGGATGCAGGAGACGACGGGCCCGACTATCCAGAGGGAAAGCCGGATGCTCCGGTTACACACGTACTCTTTAGGCATGACTAGCCAGAGGTCGCATCTTTCATCGCGTTATCCTCCCTCGTAAAACACTCCTTTATAGGTTCCGAAATGTCTCCAGCACCAACGCGTCACAGCGTCGCAGCGTCGCAGCGTCACAGCGTCCCAGACGCAAACGCTTCTCGCTCCCTGTGCACTTGCCCATTATAGTATGAAGGCTGCAACTCCCTTCTGTCCAAGGGAAGGACGTGGACGTGGACGTGGACGCGGATGATCCGAGTGACGCGAAGCGCAAGGACGATTTATCTCGGCGCTGATTAAGAAAGACTTTCCTGGCTATCATCCGATCGGCTAATGGTGCGTCTGGTAGACATTAACGTCGAAACCCACCATACCTTCCTCCCCATACTCTTCGCTTTTTTCCAACGAACATGCCGCTAATTTCAAGCTTTATAATAGGGGTTGGCTGTGGGTGCCGCTCCTGCTGTCTCCCGGCGCTCCCGAAGTTAGCATACTTATCGCACGCTTCGTAGAATTAAGATCGAACCTCCTCTCAGCGAGGGTCGTTCGAACCTGTAAGGCGAGAGAACTCGCTCGTGGGGTGAGAGAGCGAGTGCAGGGGGTGTCGAGGGTGTCGAGGTGGTGGACGGGGTGGAGGGGGTGGAAGGGGTGGAGGGTCCAGGGGTGTCTGGATGTTGATAATATCGAAGAACGAGAGAGAGAGAGAGAGAGAGAGAGAGAGAGCCAGGCCATTGGCTGGCGGACTATTGTCGGAATAATGTTGATTGGATTCAAGACCGAAGGCATTAATCTGCCTTCTTTTATTATGGGACTGGAGAGGCGAGGGGGATGAAGGGCCGGTCGGTTAAGAACGAGTCATCGAGGAGTCGCAGGAGTCGCAGGAGTCGCAGGAGAAACACCCGAGTCTACTTTGCTTTGGATTCGGAGGTTCCTCTGCGAGGACCGAGAACTCCGAGCCGATCTACGTGCTCCACGACTTCCACAGGGATTCCATTTGAAATATTCGCAGGAGAATCGCAGCTCTCCAGGTCCTGTAGGTTTTGCAGCGGGTAGGAGGTCGAGTCGTCCGAAGCGAGAATATCTCCCGCATGTCGAGAAGGATCTCCCTTTGGCTCGATCAAACGGCCGACAGATCCAGATGGATGATCGCGAGAACTGGACAGAGTCCGATAAGGACGCGGGAGTCCTGCTCTTGAAGAATGGACCTCTTTGTTTAGCCGTTTATAGTCCAAGAGATTTGGTCGGATTGCCGTCAACCGATAGGCCACTCTCCGCCGTTCTCACCATCAGCACCATCAGCACCATCAGCACCATCAGCACCATCAGCACCATCAGCACCGCCATCACCAGGGACTGCGCTATCGAGAGATTCCGGGGGTGGTTTCTCTCGTTTCGGGGCTCTACCCGAGACTCCCTGCTAATACTCACGGTCCAAGGCCCTCTCGGACAGTTTTTTCCCTCTCCTACTCGCTCTCTCTCGCTCTCTCTCTCTCTCTCTCCATCTCGTCGCTCTTCCATTCCCCCTTATTCTCTCGCACTCTCTCTTGCCTATTTTCACTAGTATCCCTTTTCGTGAAGGAAAAAGGACGAGGATTCCCGCAGCCGCTCAACCCCTCAAAGAGATTCGAACGCTTACGAGCCACCCCCGTACAATGGCCGAGCATTAGCTGACAACAGAGGTGTGGACATCGGATCGCACCCTGTAACCTATAGGACCCCTCGTGATTGGCCTAAGAAGCTCCCGAACTCCTGAACTCTCGGGAAAGGTTTCGCATTCACGGCTCGCAATTGCCAGGATCTAAATAAAATCTTCGAACTCTCCGATAAGCGAGAGTGTTTCCTGTTCCTTCGAAATTCGCCAACTCAAGAGCTTCTTCGTTCTCTCTTCTCTGCTCTTTTCTTTCTATTGGCGCAGCCTAAAGTCGGCATTCTAAGCGATCCCGTCGAATATCGACATAAACTTCTATACATAGTTTACTAGATAGTATGGCATATATGTATGTATACATTGTATATAGGGTGTTTCGCGGCAAACGCGCCAGCTGCAATTGGCCGTCAGTGGGTCATTCGATGAGTCAGAGCGAAGTGGCGTCATCGAAGAAACGTAGGTACACTTTTTTGACTCGACGTCAGTCGATGCGAACAGACTCCTACTTCCGGTACGGCAGGGAGGACAGTCGGAAGCCTGATGGATCCTGCTTGCGAGTCGAAGGAAAAGTGTCGATAGAAAATCGTGGGAAATCAAAGCGCTTGCGAAAGACGCAGGGAAGACAGACGCATCGTGGCGAATCTCTATGACTGTTCATTAGTGTTCGCTACTAAATGCTGGAAACGTGTTCGGCTACGGTTATGCAATAATGAGCTAATGTGGATAATAGGATTAGCGCCGAGAATCTCCCGTAATTGGCGACGTTAAAGGTGAGCCCGGTTTTGCTAATGCCCTCTAAAGATAACTTTAGACGCGAGCTTAAGAGGTTTACTGGACACTGTGCCCGTTTAAAGGAATATCCTTGCGACTCTCTACTCTCTTATGCCAGTGGAACGAGTATACGTGTTTTACCCTCTCTCTCTCTCTCTCTCTCTCTCTCTCTCTCTCTCTCTCTCTTTGTGTGCGCTTCTCTGGCTTGCTCACGTTTTCTCCGGAAATTGGATTAAGCGACACTTCGACATCGTTCGAATAAACGCGCATTTGAGAAAAACAAGAGGATGGCTCGAATGATAGAACTTTGAGAAAAATCAAAAATAACGATGGACCAATTCGAAAATATCATTATGACGTGTGGTTCCGGTTGTTTAGTAGCCGCAACTCGATCAGTCACGTTACAACTGTACGATAGAGATATCACAATAGTGACGGCACTGTATGGGATGGAATTATTAATGGAACGAGGGCTGCAGTAGCACCACCATCACCACCATCACCACCATCACCACCAGCACCAAGCCCAGCAACACCAGCAAGTAGGAGTAACAGCTACGAGTAGCACTAGGACGATCGAGGTTGTCCGCAACCCATGGGCGGCCTATTCAAAAGAGCGAAAATGATGAATGACTGGCCGTCACCTGCCAATCAGCTCCCCATCCGTAAAATATTTTCACATTTCCAGAGCCATGCTTATCGTCCTTGAAACTCTTTACGAATCGCCAGCAACTAAAGAATCTAAGCTACGCAGCAGCCAATGCGTTTCTTTGTGATTCCAGGATTGGAAAAGGTAACGACTCAGGAAGCGCACGTTAAAGTTCCGTCTCCTTCTTCGGGCGCGATCTAATTTCTTTGAATTCCTCGACGCACTCGCACTCGCCATGCATCAAGCTTAAGGGGCCGACAGGGGACGAAGTTGCAACTCACTTCAAGTATTTACTGTGGGAAACGGTCAGCCTTGCTTACTTACGAGCGACCGCCTAAATAGAGAGGAAACCGAGGATCAGTGTATATTTTCGTAGATTCCTCGGCCAAGGCAGGTTTCGCCAGTGATTTATGAATCGTCCGATCGGGCACGCGGGATCCTTATGTTGTCCTCGCAACACGCTCAGGATGTACATTATACACATTGCACATGTGTATCCTACTACCCACGTTGATCCGTCACCGATCGAGGATCGAAGCTTCGCAGCCCGTTCAAGGAATTTTAGATTATTTCGAGACTGACAATGAGTGTTTTCTACAGCCCGTATACGCGTATACAGTATCGATGAATAAAGATCTGCAGTATAAGCTCGTTCGATTTTCTGATAAGACTCTCTCGCTCTCTATCCCCCTCCATCCCGGTCCTTGCCGTCTTAAGCTGTCTCTTTATTTTTTTTATCCTCTCGTTTCGTTCTAGCCGCGATGGCAAAGTCACAGTTCACAATCAGCGTTGGCTCGGTGAGCTCGCAGTTACTTCCGCTCGAGTGCTCGTCCTCAGCCTCCTCCCCTCGCTCTTCCGGCCGCAAACTCAGCCTAGGATTCTTCTTGATGGCAGGAATGCTCGCGTGGTGACCCTAAAGATGCTGGAGACACTGGGGAGATCCTCCCGAGTTTCGTCGCATAAGACTCCGCCGAGAGAGCTACGAATAAGACTGCGGTGTCGACCGCGAGGATCATTATGCCGCGCCTTAAGTCGAGCTAATATGTTCCTTCAGCCGAAGCATATCCCCCCGTACCGCTTAGCTATAGGTATAACGTAGATCCAAGTGGGGTTAGAGAAACGCGGGATATGCTCGGAGATTGAGACGGAATAGAGAGAACGAGAGAACGAGAGAACGAGAGAACGAGAGAACGAGAGAGCAGGAGCAGCAGAGCCGCCATCGCGACATAGACAATTTAATGCTCTTTTATAAATTATACATCGCCAGGGCAAAAGCTCGCGCTACCACGAGATAGACGGGTCACGATTTAAAGTTGGATCCCTTATTTTTTTTTATATTCCTTCCTTCCTTTTCTTGCCACCCCCTCCCCATTCTTCCTATCGTTATCCTTCAGCCCATATAGTATAGTATAATAATTGTCGTAGCGCGACGCGATTTTATTCGCGGATCGAGACGCTTCGAGAGATGGGAATAAAAGAAAAATTGTACCGAAGGGTAGAGGGGGCTGCAGAGAACCAAGATGACTCCGCGATATTTCTCTCATCATCCCCTAGGAAGATTCGTGCGAGAAAAGCTCCGACCCTCGTGCAAGAGGAGAAGCCGCGAGGGAAAGGGCTCGGCGGCGGATATAACGCGCGCAGATAGAAACGGCTGGCAAAGAGCCTCGGCACGACATTATGAATAATAGTCGGCCATGTCGTCGCCGTAGCCAATCATTCCCTTATTACGATATCGATACATTATTTTCATAATACCGGCTCGACACGGGCAGCCCGAGCAGCACCAGCAGGCTGGGGATCTCGGGGTGAAACGATTCTCCGAGGCTCAGGCACCCTACCACCACCACCTAGGAGGCCTCCGGGTGCTTCGCTCGCTGCTCTCATATCCTTCCGACCCATCGATTTCGGGATTAGGTGGCAATTTTTCACGAGCCTATGGCGAATAATTACTCAATCTTTCGACGCCTTCGCTTCCTTAGGATCTTCCGATTCCGATGCAGATCAGCCGCATCGCAGGCAACGCGAGGACTCGTTATTGCTGTTTCTCGCGGATTGACGCGCGAGCAGTTGCCAATAAGACACGCAGATTCCGTTGAAAAATTTTCCTAAAAAATCAATGAGCCTCCTGGTAGGATCGTCGGAACGAAAAAGCTGGGACAAACGAAGAAGGCGCGTCTCGGGATGAAATTCGAGTGAAAAAGCGGCTGGGAAAGCCATGGGAAAGCGACGGGGAAACCAATGGCGGGGGGGAGGGGAGGAGGAGGAAAGGGGTGAGCGGGATGAGCGGGATGAGCGGGAAAAGGGTCAAAGGAAGAATGGCTAAAGTGGAGGGTGCTCGTGGCAGCTTACGTTGGGGCCTCGCTGGAGGTGATGGAGGAGGAGAGGGGAGGGCTTGGGCAGCCTCATCCGCGGATTACTTATGCACGAGCAGCCACCACTCGTTTCATTGCAACGGAGTCAGTGCGCGCTCAATGGAGCCGAGTCGACGGAAAAATGTTTCTATTTAGTCTCCCTAAGCTCTTTATTAAGAGAGGCTCGTTCCGGGGAAGCAGCCCGCGCGCCTTAAACTGGCAAACGCGAGAGAGGCGGAAGGAGAATTACGTAAATTGCCCTGCGGGCCGAGGGCCGCCGATTTTCGAAAGGCGATCGGATCATCAGTTTCGTTCGTCATCGGCCCTGCACCCGACATTCAGCCTCCACGTGGTGCATCTCCCCTTATCGCTGCTCGATAAAGAGAGCAGCTAAAATCGATTCTATAATTCTTGCCCACTTCGTCCCCCAGAGGTTATTCTCCCGAATCAGCCGAAGGTCTGCGCGCACGCATAAGGACGACCTTATTCCCGAGGATATTTTCGATTATCGGGCAACGAAGCGTAATCTCTTCTCTAAATGGAGGATACTGTCTCTGGTCTCTGCGTATAACAGTGCGTAACAGCGCGTAACGGCGCGTAACGGCGAGAGGGCCGAGGTGGATCATCGCATCGAGTGTCGGAGAGCTCGTGGTGCGGGCTCAGGGTTACATCAGCCGCCCACGCAATCGCTAGGGGAGAGGAGCGGGAGGAGCGGGAGGAGCGGAAGGAGCAGCAGCAGCAGCAGGGAGAGAGAGATCGAGGGATAGCCATGAGCGACTCTTTAAAAGAAAGCGGGATAAACAGACAGTTCCCAGCCACCTCCCGCCAATGGGATGGGGAGGAAATGGGAGGAAATGTAAATTTTCAGCGAGCTGGAAGGAAGAGAAAAGAATAAGGGCTCGAACACTGCGGGTATATTGAGTGAGCTGCTGCTCTCTCCCTCTCTTTCTCTCTCTCTCTCTCTCTCTCTCACACACTTTTGACTCGTTGCTCCTTGCAGCTACGCACTGCCTTCATCATCTTCCTCTCTCGCGCCTCCTCCTCCTCCTCCTCCTCCTCCACCCTGAAGGTTCCCGTACGCTGTCTTGGGCTTCTTTAAATTTCACGTGCCAATTGCGCGCGTTTGTCTTTACTTTGTTTCGCGGGGTTCGCCGGCTGAGACTCAAGAATTCCTTATTCCCGTTGTGGCGGGAGCGCAGCCACTATTTTCCTTCGGCAATCGCGACGCTTCTTTCTACCCTCAACGGGATGGCAATTCGTGCGTTATATTTCGAGGGTCTTTGGTAGGGAAATAAAAGAGGTGGGCAAGTACTCGGAAGGAAAATTCAAAACGTTCGTCCAGCTCTCGCCGGATGCGGACGTTTCTCTTGGGGTTGGGTTTTCGTAAATGAAGAGTTGCTCGTCCAACGAGAGAGCAGCGCAACTATCTCTTAACGGATAAATAATTGGATAGGCCTCGAGATGATATCTACCGATGAGTTTTAATGGAAGGCAATCGCAGCTATCGAAAGGGCTGCCCGAAACCTAAACGGAGCCGTCGAAGGACCCGAGTGCGAGACTCAATGACGCTCGATCGATCGAAATTGATCCCGTTCCGCTATCGCCGGCAGAACTATAACTGCACTGAACGCACATATGTGCATGCATGTATAGGAGTACAGAGATAGAGTCGCTACGTGTAGAGCGCGATACCAGCTGCCGGTAAAATCCCAACTGCCCGACGAAACCGCAGAATCGAACAAACAGTGTCCAGTCAAATTCATTTTCCATTCTACGTGGGAAGAAACGCAACGTTACGATCCGCAACGCGGCTGCAGTGTCCTATCTCTGGCTGCGTATAAGTACATATTCGTATGGGCTACTTGTGATGCATTATGCACTAATTAGGACGTGGATCCTATTGATGGGGCGATACATTACGCGTCATAGTTGCGCACGACGCATGCAGCTCCGACTATATCGCGAGTCATGAACTCATGACTTATGACCCGACCTCGCGAGACGGGTGGCCCAGTGCCCTGCCATTCGCACTATTGCCTCGATCACAGTGTCCTACCCCCAGTTTGCCACGTCTTTAGTGAGCGTTGTCCCGGTCCACCTTGCATGCAAGAAGAATCTCCATTTTTTTTCCATACAAAAATAGCACTGGTCACCCCCCCCCCCCCCAGTCTCTCCCATCATTCGCCCATTCGCCTGTTGACAATCATGCTGGAATTTCTGGCATTAGTTATCCGAGGAATTACGTGCTCTTTCGAATCAACATCAAGAGAGTCGACTCGGAGATGCGAACTGAGATCGTGACAAACATCCTGCAACGATTTTAACTTCTCTCTTAATTTTTCGTTGCTTCTTTCATCGTCTTCTCGTATCAGCCTGCAATTCTTCTACCCTGCAACTCGTCTCCATTGTCTCCTTCCCCTCGGCTCCCGCGCCGCACTCTTTCGGTAGAATGGTCAACCGTGAATAGTGCATGCGGCCATCGAATGGAAAGCAGAAAATAGAGAAATGGGGTTGGTGGGGGGGGGGGGAGACGATATAGTCGACTCACCACTCGGCTCCTGCCACAAACATTTACCAAACATCAACGGCTGCAACGATGTTACGCAAATTGTATTTGCATTGCTCGCGTGGCCCGGACGTTGCATCGTCGATATTTGTGCTCATTATATTGCGTTAGGGACGAGGGAGGGTCGCTCGACGTAAGCGGCGCTGAAACGGACGAGGGGGGAGGGGGGGGAGGAGGAGGCCAGAGGACTCGATATCCTGGCTGGAGGCCAATTAAAATTCCTATATCAACTCTCAATAATGCAAGAATAGTTTGAACGCGTCTCAACGCGTTTCCGCATGTTAATTTCCTGGACGCTGTGCAGCGTCTCGACGCTTCCAACAACAATACACTCTGCTGCCGCTGTAGCGCAGTAGCGCAGTAGCGCAGCCACGTAGGTATAATATACTGCAGTATCGTCGATACACCTGTTGACCCGTTCTCTCTGGACTATTTCCAGGTGATGGGGCGAGGTGCCACTCGGTAGCCGACTGGATCCAAAGCAATCTCCCAATTTTCAGGTTTCAGGATACATATACGTACACACGTGGCCGTCCTACTAAATCGAAGACGATCGATGCGAAGGAAGATGCGAAGATGCAGAGAGAAAGTCACAACCCCTGAGCGCTCGGCATCCCTATCAAACTCATCCCCTGCCACGAGGAATATTCGCTACGCAGGGGTGGTATTTGCATACGTTCGCGGAAAAAAAGGTGTAGTTATGCTGTTCCTCGTCGGCCATATCTGCAGAGGGGAAGGTGACGGCGGGGAAGGGGAGGGGGACACCGATAGAAGAATAAAATAAGGAAACGCAAGGGAAGGGGGCGAGTCAGGCGGATGTCGCGGGGATGTTGGCATTGGTGGTTATAACAGTGACGTATTGTGGGCGGCAGTCGGGGCGAGAGGAGAAGAGGAGGAGAGGAGGGCCACCATAAGGGGGGAGAGGGAGGGCTGAGAGGGGTTGGAAGAGTCTGGGGGGGGGGTCGCCAGTCAGGTGGGAGGAGGTAGCGTCGTTTGGCAATCTTAGGGGATTCCATGGATACAATGGGATCTCAATACATCACCTCACCTAACCCAAGCTTTCCCCCACACAGTAGCCTACACCGAAGCTCTCGAAGCTCCCGAAGCTCCCGAAGCTCCCGAAGCTGCCGCGCTATGCCGTCGAATGCCGTAATAGGTTAGGAGCCGACGTAATAGCTGCCACTGCTTATATTCCTACCGCGAGTTATAGTTCAACAACGCAGAGAAGTGGAATCGCGTATCTCAGCTCCCTGAGCCCTGTTCCTCATTTGCCTGCAACTATATACTACTCGGTTCCATGCAGAATTATTCAGAAGCATAATGCACTAGCTGAACCTGCTTCCCCCGCCCCCCTCCTTCCGCACATCCGATTTCTATGGTGGATCTACGTTCAGGTGGTCCAACGCTTGTAAATAATTCTGTGTATCGAGAGGCATCTCTCTCTCTCTCTCTCTTTCTCTCTCAGCCAGTACCTACCAGAAGATGCCGGTCACTTCTTCCCGGTCACTTTTCGACACTGAAAAAGGACTTGACAGCTGCCAACCGAGCACAGAACATTGGATCCTAACTAGACAAATTGTATAAAAACGGCGTCGCCTCGCATTCAACTACGATTCTTTGCCGAACTCGTTATTTGTTTATCGTTTGGTGCCGACGGTTGCACCGATCGAGCTTCCCGCTGTGTTCGCCCCCAAAAGCGGAACAGCCTGACACAGCGAACGATGCAAGCGGGTTCTCGATGCTTCGGTGCAGGTAAGATGGAAGCTGCGAAGAAGCGTTCAGCCTTCGGGGGTGTCGTTGGCAAGTCGATCGGAGCCAGAGCAGCCAGAGCAGCCAGAGCAGCCAGCGCAGCCAGAGGAGCCAAAGGAGCTGGAATCGGAAGTATCGTTCCACCTCCAGCAATGGTGTGTGCGGGAGGGGAATGTCCTGCGGACGTCATGACGCTGGGACGTTGACACCGAAAAGGGAGGCTGCGTGCTCGTGTGGCCCAGACGCGGAAGGAAAAACTAGCGGGAGAGGAGCGAGATCAGCTTCGGTGGTCGGGGCGTGTTAGGCGAAGCGGGGGTAAGAGGGAACAGGATCGGTATGGTCGTCTAGAAGGAGAAGCGAACGTTACGCGTCGTCCGCCGTCGGCGTCCTCCGCGGTCCTACAGTGTCCTACGACGAGGATGCCGACGTCGTGAAAAGGCGTGGTCGACGTCGAGTTCGCGCACCTTCGCACCTGGTGCGCCGAGAGAGACACGCCTCCCGTGGAATTTACTTGGTCCGCCTACGAACCCTCTTGCCGCCTCTCTGCCCTCTCGACCGCCAACTGACACCCACCAGCTACATCCCTCTTTCTTCCTCCCTAGCCCTCTCCACTCTCCACTCGCCGCCACTCTCCACTCTCCTCTCTCCTCTCTTCGGTACACTCGAGTGAAACCGCTTCGCTGCCTCTGCCTCTGTCTCCGCGAGGAACCGCAGATCTCTATTCTCTCATCCTCTTGGCATGCAGCCTCCGCGTATCCCTCTCGCGGCGCCACCACGTCCCCTCTGCCCCTAGTCATCCTTCTCCTCAGCTTCAGTTTCAGAAGCTGAAATTACAGGAGCACCAGCAACATCGCTACCTCCGCCTTCTCCTAGAGCCAGCCACTCGGGGAGGACTCCTCCTGGACCGCTGCTGACTATCCTAGACTGTCGTTCACGGACACGCCCGGACCTCCAGACACTCGCTACATGCACACGTTGGGAGAACGTGTGCGCGCAGCACGTCTCTCACACACATACTCCGCACCGTGAGCCAAGTCCGCGGAGCCAACATACGATTGGTATCCACTCCCTCCCCCGCCCCCGCCCCCGCCCCCTACCAAGGCAGCCGCCAGGGCAACGCTTCACCAGGCTCGCCAATCCTTTTTCCGTGAGACGTGACAGCATTGCAACGCGACGATGCGATCCTTCCGCTCCTGTATCCTGACCCTAACCTACCTCATTCCGACCCAGCCAATTTGCTTCCTTCCTACCGTCATCCACGTCTGTCATTCAGGCAAAGCTGCTGCGCACACGTCGAACCTTCATAATGACCGCGAGAATCTGCTGACTGAAATCGCCACGCAGAGTTTTACCGAAAAGCGATGCTTATCGAAGTGCCGGCGGTACGAGGAGGCCCAAAGTATCTTTCGCGAAGCAATCCTGTCGTGGCAGCGGAGTGGTTGGTAGGCAGAGAGCACTGGAGAGGGCGAACGAGTAGAAGGGTGACAGCGGCTGTAAAGCTAATACGGCTAATAGGGCAGAGGGCTGCTAACTAAAGCCTGCAGCTGCAAAAGCTCTCTTCTCCCGACTGGGTCGCCTTGGCACCCAGCTAGGCTCTGTTATTAATTATTATTCGATATTTGGGAATCGAAGATACGAAGGATCTTGAAGGATCTTGAAGGAGCGAGATCTCTCGCGAGGCGAGGAGCATCGAAAATCCAGACTCTCGGCGTAATGCTGGGATTCCTGGAAGGGAAGTGCACTGCAGAATAGGGAAGCAGCATTATCTCGCGGTCTAGATAATTATTTACGAAGCTGACTGAGCTTCATTACGAGACTAATTAGGAGGGTGTCGCTATAGTCCACCCTATAGCCGCGCAACGTACAGAGCGCCATTACTCGCTAGTTACGCGAAGACGAGAGTCTGAAAATTGAAATTGGTCCATCTCGAAGGAAATATAAAGTGTCGCTGTAAGGATCCTCGAACTGTGGAAGGTGGATTTGTTTAGAGATAATTCAAAAGTCTTGGAGTTTTGATGAAAGAGCGAGAGCGAGAGAGAGAGGGGAGGCGCTCCGCGAAAAGCACGTGGCAGCACATGGTGGGAAGGTGGGAAGGTGGAAACGCGCGCCTCTCAGCTGCCGCACGAGGACTCTCTATATCTATCGAGCTTTCCACCCTCCCCGCCACTTGTTGTGCTTTACTGTGTTGTGTTGCCTGGGCTGCCTTGTGTATCGAGAAAGCTCAACGCCGGCTAGACGATGTTTCCCATCCCAGTCCACCTACGAAGCCACCACCCTCGAATCAACAGGCTTCGCCGTCCCTGCTGCTGCCGCATTAACGGGGACATACGTGCTGCTAGTGAGGAAGCGCAGCCTGCGAGATCCAACCGGACGAACGCACAGTCGATTGAGAAAGTGAATTAAGGAAGGAGACCGCTTGCTCCTCTCGATCGAGCCGAGAGAGTCGAACTAGCGACGCTCTTTGACGCGCTGAGCCGCTTTAAAGTAAATCGTCCTAAAGGGAATCCACGCCGAACGAGACATCCCACGATTATTTAACGTAGCGCCGAGCGCCTCGGCCGATTCGACTAAAAGCACGAGAGTCCCCCTCCCCCTCCCTCACACCCTGCCTCTCCCCACCCTTCGAGCCCTCTCAGACTCTTCGTCGCTTCGAGATCATCTCTCGCTTCAACTTGGCCATTTGGTATGCAAGAAGCGCACTCATTCATCTCCCGATCTCCGGCAGAGTCGACCTCTCGATATAAATTAGCTTTTGTTTAGCATTCAATGCGAGAGCCGCCTCCTCGCAGCCTCCTCGCAGCCTCCTCGCAGCCTCCTCGCAGCCTCCTCGCAGCCTCCTCGCAGCCTCCTCGCA
>JARQSW010000078.1:89292-101673 GCA_030142375.1 Calameuta pallipes
GCCTCCTCGCAGCCTCCTCGCAGCCTCCTCGCAGCCTCCTCGCAGCCTCCTCGCAGCCTCCTCGCAGCCTCCTCGCAGCCTCCTCGCACAGCCACCCACTCATCTAGCCTTCCATGAGGAATCCACGCCAGTCGGCAATCCTGGCCAATTAATGTAGCCATGCCGAAAATGGGCTGCTGGCGGCCGAGGGCGCAATTAAAGATTCCCGAAAAGGAATCGTCGATCTTTCTCAGGGAGGAATTAAATTTCCGCAGGAAGGCGATCAGAAATCTTCGCCTGGTTATTCTATTCGAGCAACCTGCGACGTTTCTACTGTAGCTCGACGTGCTCGGGGCGCTTTATGGAAAGTGCACGGGTAATGTTATCGGGTAGGCGAATGAGTCCTGCCAACTGGCCGAGGAATAGATAATAAATATGAAAATGATTGAAACGGGGAGGCCAACGGACGGACGGGAATAAAAGAGGAATAACACGAGGAAAGACGTTGGGCTGCAGCAGGAAATTGCGCGGACGAACGCGAAGCTGCTGTCACGGGAACTCCTGTGCGGAGCCGCATCAGCGACACGACTATTGCAATCGCTATGTCGAAGATACAGGAATTCCTTCTCCGATCCTGAAGCTTGGGGTTGCTAGCCCGGTGCTAATCGGACACGTCTAATTGGTAGTCAGCGCTCGAGCGTGCTACGCCGTCGCGACTTTGTAAATGGTAACAATGTTATGTAATTAGGTAAAAAGTTCTGTAATCAAGAAGTAGATCTTGCCCCCCCCCCTCCCGCCCCCCACTCGCTTCTCTCCTCGTCTCGCCTAGTACCAACCCCTCGCATTAAAATAGTCTAGGCAAGCGCGCGTTGTGCCGCGCATATCTTAAGAGGCCAGGACCTCCGTGAAATAACCACGGAGTTCTGAGAATCCTCAGGGAATTCCGAGTTCTTCAGAGATTTCATTTTGCTTGGACAAGTTAAAATGGTGAGCACAGTAAGCACACCGCGAGTGGAAGACTCTTTTTACTTTTCGCCTGAGAATTTAATGCGAGGCCAAGTGGAGACTCGCGTGATCATCGATGCAGCATGTGTGTGGACGAGTACTCAGACGTACCAACCTATTGACTGTCGCGGCGCGTGGGGCTACGTTCACGTAAGCCGTTAAGATTCGCGGAATTATTTGTCCGGATTAGTTTGTTCCGTTGGCGAGCACGTGCGAGAGACACGTGCGATTAACTCGGACGAGTCACGGCAGGCCGTACGTCGTGCCTGCCCTATCGGATTGTGGATTCGCCTTTTGAAATCGCACCGTGCATCGTGTTTGCGAGTTCTGCACTCTTGCGAAGAAACGACGTGTCATTCTATTCGAGAGTCCAAATGAGTCAGCCCCACCCCCTCTCTCTCTCTCACTCAGCAACCTTCGCTCAAAGTCTTGAATTTCTCGGTCGTGAAATGCACGTTGTGCCTAGGAGGATGAGGCTCCGATAACTGAAAGACGCGTCCAAGTATCGGATCGCGCCGATGAGCAGCAGAGTTCGCTTTGAGCGTATTTTCATCCACGGAAGAGGCGAAAAGAGAAGAACAGCCGATCTCTGGTGACGTAGCTACTAGTTCTTCTTAGGAGAATTATGAAAGCATGAGAGCCGTAGAAGTAGTGGGGGAGAGAATTACGGAAAGTACGAGGCAGGAAGCGAGGGAGCTAAATTCCGGAAGAAGAGTCGAGGAAAATTTGGTGACTACTTCCAAGGAAGAACGCTGGAAAGGCGCCGGTGAGGACGAATTAAAGAAAAATAAAACGGCGAATAATAACGGCAGCTAACAGGGGGAAAACGGAAGCCAAGACAAATAACGAGGGAAAACAAAGCGTATTATAAATACCGGGTGGCAGGATGAGTCGAATGAAAAGTGAGCTGCAGAGCAAGAGGAGGGCGCGCCGTCGCTGCTGCTGCGCCCGAGGATCTACTAATGGCAGACGTAGCCAACGTGGCCAACGTGGCCAACGTGGCCAACATGAGCAACTCCATTTCGAACGAGGTAGCAGGAAAAACGCGAGGAGTCTCTAGCAAGTCGAGAACCAACGAGGATCGAGAGGATCGAGAGGATCGAGAGGATCGAGAGGGCCGCGTTCAAGGAAGCAAAATCCGAGCAATTTTTGCGTTCGCATCGCGCACAATGGGCCGACCGGATTTCTTTTTCCGCCCTCGGGACAAACCCTTATTCCTACCAACCGGAATTACAAATTTCACTCCCAATCCAACCAACCATCCATCCAGTCGGTCAGCTGCACTGTGAGACGCACACACACACACAAACACACAAAGAGAGAGAGAGAGAGAGAGAGAGAGAGAGAGAGAGAGAGAGGCTGAGCCTGACGTCTGTTTCGCATTATCATCGGCAACTTGTCGATATAATTAGTTTCTTGTCAACTAAAGAAACTTCTTTACAAAGCCTTATCTCGCGGCGACCCTGCGCTTCGGCTACCCTTTGCACCTCGTTGCCTCCGCAGCTCCCTCGTCCCGGCAGCAATCGAAGGCAACGCGAGGAGTTTCCCTTCCGTCTGGCTCGCACATTGAGAATCGAGAGAACGTCCTGAAAATGTTCTCTTGCAGCCGCGATCGACGCCAAAGTTTAAAGACTCGAAAGAGTCGTCGAATTTGCTTGGGAGCCGTAATAAGGTAACGGTATAGGTCAAGCCGTCTCTGAATAGATACGTATGTGCGTAGATACTCACACTGAGACGACTGTGGCCGCGTGGATTGAGCTGCCAAGGAACTGTCGCTGGTTGAAAGTGCTCCTTTCCCCAGGGTCCGTTGTCGAAGGGGTTCTCACCGATGTGCCCCTGAAAACAAATTCAATTCAGACCTATTAGTGTCATCGCGGCTATAGGGGCGTCCTTCTCGCGAAAGCGGAAACGAAGAAGAGGGATGAAAAAAAACAAATGCGAATTCGATATCCAGCTTATTCGTTATTCGTCTCCTTGTTGTAGCTGGGGATGAATTTTCACTGAACCATCGCCGAGAATTTTGTATAATATATTCCGCGGACGGTAGGAGGGATCCGGCGACCCAAGAACCAAAGGACCGAAAACCCATCCCACCAGTCACTCTCGAGGACTTTACACCCCATAAGCCTTATTTTTCTTTTAACTTTACTTCTAACCTAGAGCCTTGGTTGCCTTCGTCGCCTTCGTCGCCTTGGTTGGCCTTACCTTCTTCATCTACAGCTTCAAGAGCGTCGCGACGCCGCCAAGGTGGCACGCGCATAAATCTCCTCGTATAATGAGAACGCTTCGTCTTCGGGTAGTTCACCCCCTCGCTCGCGGTCACATCCCTAGCGTTATTATTTTTTTCCTCCGAGCAGAAAGAATAGACCAGCCCAAGAAGGGAGGAGGAAAATCCAAAGAAAAGGAGGAGAAGAATGGCCGGAGGAAGGAAGCGGGGGGAGGAAGGGAAAGATGTATGCTGGAGATGTGGAAAGAGGGCAAAAGAAATACGCATCAGCGGCTCTTTGGGTTCGAACGAAACCACGCGTCATCCGTTCGTTTCTTCTCCACTAGAAACTGCTGAACTCCTGAGTAGATTAAAAGGCAAACTGCCTGTTCACGTGCGACACACGGGAAACAAGCTTCCTAGCTGTTGAACGAAGCAAGGAACGGAAGGATGGCGAACGAGAGGACGGAGCAGCAGATCATTTTTTTTTTTTTTCTTCTATTGAAATCGTCCTGAAGCGGAGGAACGTCGGTACTTTACGATGGGCGTCTTAATTTTAAAGAACTCGTCGATGAACATCAAAGTTGTAAGGGCTTATTGTTAGATACGGCAAACGTTAGACACAGGCTGCTGGTCGTGGTCAGTGCGTGTCGGATATATCTTATGTTCTTATGTATCTTAGAGCTATTGCAGCTCAAGTCCCAAGAAATTAGCCTTAAACATTTCTACGATGTTATGGCTCTGTCTTCTTGCAGAAGAATGAGAAATTTATACACCTCCTGATAAACAGAGCAAGGGATTTGGATAAATGTTAATTTCATATATTTCAGATGGGATCCACGAGGCTAGAACTGTGCGCGCGATGCTTCCTGCTTCCACCACTGATTGTGAGATATGTATTATTATATAGACACACATATACATAAAGCGTATTTAAAATTCTCCAAGCAAAGACAGAGCTTGTTGGCTACCGAGAGACTACGAGATAGGAGGAGGCGGCTGGCAAAGGGTGGAGGTGCCTCCGGGTTCTTACCACCTCCGTCACCCCTCGCCGCCCCTCGCCGCCCCTCGTCACCCGATATACAGAGAACCCGTAGGCGCCACGGGGGTCTTGTAATTGGCAATATCTATCGAATTTTACAATAAATCTTGCCAAGCCCTGCTTCGAGGCAGGAGCCAGTTCTGGAGGACAAGGAGGACAAGGAGGACAAGGAGGACAAGGAGGACAAGGAGGAACAGGAGGAACAGGAGAAAGAGATACCGAGAGGCAAAGGAAGTAGCTGAAGAAGGAGAGGATTGGCAATAAAACACAGAGTAGTATCGCGAGGGTGCTGGCTCACCCTGCACTTAACGGCTTATCTTATCTTAGAATTAGGTCGCGGTTAGTACCTCGCACTTGCTCCCGGCTCTCCTACTTTCCCCTGTAACTTTCTTCGAATCGAGTGAGCCAGCTACTCATATGCTTCGTAATAAGCTAATAAGTTATTACGAATAACCAAGCGCAACGAATATAATCCCACTCTTATTTTCTCTCTCTCTCTCTCTCTCTCTCTCTCTCTCTCTCTCTCTCTCTCTCTCTCTCTCTCTCGCTCTCTCGCTCTCTCGCTCTCTCGCTCTCTGTTAGAATCGCTCACGCAGCTGCAAGTAGAACTGTGATAATACAAGCTGTTTGCAGTGGGACGTTTACAGATGCTACATAAAGGAAAGCGAGCATAAACGTCCCGATAAACAATAAACAGGCGGCACACAGAGACACGTACGCACAGCGCGGCTCAGCCATCAATGACGTCAGTGACGTAAATAATTTTTCTTCTTTTCCCCCGACCCCTCCACCTCCGAGAGAGTCGTGTTCTTTCGATTGGGCAGTTCGATTGGGCAGTTCGATTGGGCAGTTCGACCGAACATGCATCGCCGATGCGCCACGCGAGGAGCAACAATTGAAAAATCTTGAGGAACTTTAGCTCGGATATAGGACAGGACGATGACGGCCTCTGCCGTCCGTGCCAAAAATTTCAAGTGGCTCTTCTCGTCACTCCTGAACGCTGCAGCTCGATCTTTGCAATCTGAGCGATAATTACGATAATTGGTTAATGGGAGCCTACAGGTCATAGCGAATGGCGCATCGGCAAGTCGAGGAAAAGATTTTTTCCCACGCGGGTTAGTCAATGGATACGCCGAGTGCGGCGGCCACGCAGGCCACGTAGGCCTCATCGGGCGAGAACGGCGAGAACGCAGCGAACGATACGGCCGGGCTCTCTAAAAATAAATATGTTGTTTATTCACAAGTAAACCGGATGCCCCTGTTTACTTTAGAACAAATTGTTTTGTTAAGTTTTGCTGGGCTCCGAGAAGAGTACACGTAAACTCCTCCCCACTCTCTCCCGGCGACTGTTGCACTCGGCAACTCCTACTCGAGCCAACACGATGCTGCAGTCTCGTACGAATCCTCGGCGCTACGCGTTGCGGACGATACGGACGATACGGGCGACACGGGCGACTCACGCGTCGACGCCTCGCGGTACCAGCGACGACGCGATGCTCGGTGCACCAGCAGGGCTGCTCTTATCTTCCCATTGACAACTTCCGCAAGTCAGAGCTGCTCCCCGCGGATTCGCAGGAGGATTCGCAGGAGGATTCGCAGGAGGATTCGCAGGAGGATTCGCAGGAGGATTCGCAGGAGGATTCGCAGCAGTGCTCGTGCAGCCCGAATGTTCTCGGTCAAGTATTCCGCGACTACGAGTGTCCTGCAGTCGCAGCCACCGACGTCTCCCATTATCTCGGCCGAGAGTTGGTCGGGAGACAGAGGAAGCTTCCGGCGAGGTGGGAGGCAGCGATTGGCAGAGAGTTGCCAGGAAAGCAAACGATAAAATGTATGGCGGGGAAAGAAGGAAAGAGAAAAATCTGACGATCGGTCTTGCAGTCCGTCCGAGCAGAATATATATTATGATGTTTAAATATTGAAAGGTTTAAATGGCATCGCGAAAACGTGCCGATTAACGTCAGATTGCGCAATCGCTTGCTAGCTGGTGCAGCTCACGAATGGAGACTGGCGACCAATTAATCCTTTTTAATTGGAAAAGACTGTCTTTATTTTGGAGTCGACTCTGCGCAATCGGCGTCACGCGGGACAAGAGCGAGAGGTTCAACCTCGAGAACGAGGATGCAGAAATTGGCTTGTAGCGAATCCAAGACGAACTCCTCTTGGGAGGAACCGTCGATGCCGACGAGAGCCGCACGCTGTTTCTCTCCTTTTTCTTTCTCGACTTTTTTCCGTTGAGAATTCATCGGAAGACGTCATCGGAAGACACTTGTGCAAACAAAAATCGAGCGGTGCCCTCGATAGGAAGAAACGTTGCCATGTGCGGCGAGGGGAGGGAGCGGGGAGTCTGCTTCTTTCACCATCCTCCCTGACCCAGCCTCTCTCTCTCTCTCTCTCCCTCTCTCTTCACCTCTTTGCCTCAACCTCAGCCTTGCCTGCGCCAGAATTCTTGCCCTTCTCTACCCTTAAAAGAAGTCTGGGACAAGAAAGCCGTTCGCCTAAAACGCCCTGCGCTTCTCTCAGCTGTAAGGCAGTCGCCTGCAGTTGGTGCAACTATGCACCGCAGCCACGAGATGCATCCCGGAGGTGCAACAGCATCCGCCAAGGCCGCGTGTCCTCCGAGAATTCGACGAGAAGAATTGGTCGCCATGGAAAAATGCACGTTCTCTCCTTCTCATTCGATTGCAGTGCGTTCGATTCCACGTGGTACCGTTTTCGAGGAAGCCCCCTACCTCCTTGCTCAACCGATCGACTAACACGACGACTTTAAAGCGCGACTACGCGAACACCTTTTAGACAAATATCGTCAACCCAGTATATCGTTGATGCTCCGTAGCTCGGTATTGAGGACGACTCCAGTCTCCGTTCTGTCCAATTCCTTAATTTTACTTTCTTCGTCTCGATGTATTAAGCAAATACAGAATACTTAGCGATCAGAGACGACCGACTGCGTCAAGGTTGGAGCTCGATTTTATCGGCTACATACATGTAGAATGTATACATATACCTATATTTCAGTATTCTCAAGGAGAATTTTTTGCAGGATCCAAATAAACTTGGTCTCTCTCTCTCTCTCTCTCTCTCTCTCTCTCTCTCTCTCTCTCTCTCTCTCTCTCTCTCTCTCTGCAGAAAATAGGGTAGGAAAGGGCCGCCAAGTTGTTTTCTCGAATAATTAAGTGGAGAGCTCTCCAGGTCTTATTATGGGCCCCTTCTTAATGGGTCTTACGAAGATCAGAGTAATTTAGTTAGGGGTAGCTGCAGATCTCGTGGCGAGAATGTTGGCTTGACAAGCCGAGTTTCAGAGAGAGAGAGAGAGAGAGAGAGAGAGAGAGAGGAAGGGGGGAAGTTGTATGTCTACGTAAATAGCAGGAAGCGAAGTGATACTTTGGGGGTAAAGGAGGCTGCAGGAGGCAGCTAGCGAGCAACCCTCCGCCTCTGCTGTATGTGTCGCCAGGAAATTCGCTAGTCCGGTAATCTTACTGTTAATCTTTATTTAATCCATGAGAAGCGCTTAAGCGGGCTTCACCTTCAACTGGTGTTAAATTGCCGCCTCCGAGTGCGAGGATCGTCGCTCCTGGCGCATCGTCGACCCGAACCCGACCGAGGGACATTCGCAATTCGCACAGGCGTCGAGCGTCTCTGTTGCAGATCATTTCACGAAGACGGCAGATAATCAGAGGTCGGTTAGTTAGGATGCCGATAGAGGAAGGAGGAAAAGGGAGGGAAGAGCAGAGAGGGCCGCGAAAGAAAAAGTTGTTATTTATGGGGGCGGCGTCGGAGCATGGAAGCAGCATGGAAGCAGCATGGAAGCAGGACGGGAGCAGGACGGGAGCAGGACGGGTGAAATATCATATTTAATTTTTATTATATCAGCTGTATGCATTGGTCCCTGCCCTGAGCCGGGGCTGCCTGCCTATATACACCGGGAGACTGTAAACGTGGGCTATATGTAAATACGGCGTGATACATTGGATACTCGCTTATAAACACCCCATTTTTATTCGGGTAGCGTTTCGCCATCCCCTCGAAGCCTCTTCGTCGTCTCCGGCTTCTTTACACTAGCTCGCTTCTCTCAGGCATCTCTGAGGCATCTCTGAGGCCACCTCTGCCACCCTTAAGGACAACCTATTATTTCAACTCCCTCTATCTGACTCTCTAGCTCTGGCAATATCACCCTTGCGGCTGCATCACCCTTGCATCCCGACAATCTTCAGCTTTAGCCACTGCCTTGAGAATTCAAGAGGCGCAAAAGGACTGTAGACGGGATGGGAGGATGGGAGGATGGGAGGATGGGAGGATGGGAGGATGGGAGGACACGTCAACGCGAGTCCACCGAGTCCCCTCACGCTCGAGTGCCTTTTTATTGAGAGGGATTTCGCCTTTGATTGACCGGCCCGTATCCAGAGAAGAGGGTTTCTCTTCCCTCATTTGACTGATCCTCTCGCACGAGCGGCTACCCCTGCGCTCGCGTATCCACTGGTAATTTTCAAAAAAGAAAAAGAAAATCCAAAAGCAAAAAGAGAAGGGGAGAGGAGAGACTCTTATTCGGCTGTTGCGCGATAGAAAGGAAAAATTGCGTGTTTGCTGTTTAGTCAAGCCTCTCTTGTCGACACGCAGATTCGCGGAGAGACGTGGGAAAACGCGAAAAACTCGAAAAACAGGGACAGGCGAAAAGAAAGGAGAGAGTTGAGGGGAGGGAGGAGGGAGGCTGAATGAAAAAAAAAGGAAGAAAAAAAGAAAAGAATCCTCGTTCCTCGCGGTATTCGTATTCCAGGCGTATCTCCAGAACGCTCGATTGAATTTGCAAGGCGAGTTTACAAGGCGAGAATTCAACCGTATCGTCAGTCGCTCGTCTCTTGATTGACGCTGATTCGACGGACGTCTCGTCGCGGCGACCTTTTTCCTTGACGGAACCAATATTCGCGGCGGTCATCTCGGCCGGCATCCCTCAAGCCTATTCAAATATCAAGTTATACTCGCAGGTGCTCGCTCGGTCGTCCCCGGCCTGAAATTCGTAAAAATGCGCCCGATGGAAATGCTCCTTGGGAATTACTTGGACTGCGTGACGTCACGACCAAGTAATTCACGAATCCCCGCGGCCAGAAAAGGTGGCAGGTTTGAGCGATTATTTATTATTTCATATAGAGAGCAAGTCGATGTAGCCCTCGGAGCAGGAGGGTAGTACGTATTAGCATTTTTTTGTTGTTTAAAAATGAAATATACGGGGTGACGCGGTGCGAGAGAGAGAGAGAGAGAGAGAGAGAGAGAGAGAGAGAGAGAGATAGAAATAGAGCGCCGGGGCCAAAGTCGTGCTCCTGATCCCGAAATAAGTGGGCCCGCATCGCCCCTGAATACCAAATCGTAAAAGTGCCACACAAACTCTGTCCCGCAACCCGCACTTATTCTGCCTCTGCCTCTGGTCCGCGTCCCTCGTTCCTTTCTCGAATTTCCACAGAGGCGCCTGTTACTCGTATCGTCCTGCATGCGCGTCCATACGTTATACGTATAGAGGATGCAAAGAAGCATTCAGGAAGCATCGCGACTATTGGCTAAATATTCGAGAATGCGATTGATTCTCCGCGCGCTCGTCGAAATGAATCCGCGGCGTTCAGGCCTCGTCAAAGTCAGCACCCACCGTGCCTGATGCGAAAGTACCTGCTGCCGTAGCGTAAATTCTACGCTCGCCCCTAAACACGATTAGAGCCACCTAGTAAGTATATTAGCAGCAAATGGAGAATCCCAAGATTCCGTGTTTACTGCATTTAATGGATATGGGATGGGCCGTCGTCATGCAACCGAGCGTCGTGGCGCATAACGGCGCATAACGGCGCACGCGGCAGAAATTTGGGCCCAGAAAGGAAGGGCCTGATCGCACATTTCCGAGCAAAGATGACGAATTTACGCCCGTTTATCCGTTCGCTTCTTCAGGATTCGCTCTGCGGACAGCAAAGATACTTTGTATATAAATTTTGGTTAGCGCAACCCATTCCCCAGCCAACTGGCAGTTGCTACTGCAGTTAGCTTGTTTTGCGCCGCCAAGTCCACTGCCGCCCGGCAAAGGGATTTCCAAGTCAAGAGGGGGGGGGGGGGGATGTCAAGAGTTTATGCCGCAGGGATGAGTACGGGAAACGTTATCTATTGGCCGACTGACCACGGTCGAGACATTTCGCAAAGTTAGTCGGTAAGACGAGGAAATACATCGTGCACCGGCAGTGTCGTTACGCACGTGTTTTAGCAAACGTCTGCCGTCTAGAGAATCTTTTAAAAGACACGAGAAGGGACGGCGGATTTTTAAGTTGCTGGAACGACCAGCTGCCTCGCATTACTCGGCTTTAATCGAACTCTTTCTTTCCTGATAAAAGCTGTTGCCAAACCTCGTTTAAGCGATACGAATCAGCGTGTAAGTCTCGTCCCGTCCCGTCTTGTTGCTTCCCCATTATGTTCCATTCCGTTCCGTTCCGTTCCCTTCACGAGTAAGTTCCGACATTGAAGTTTTGTACAAGTTTGCCAAGCGATCGGCTCACCGCGCCAAGCGAGTCAGGGAAAGTATCTCCGTCTCTCCGTCTCTCTCGCTCTCTCGCTCTCTCGCTCTCTCGTAAGCTGAGCTGCTACGTGCAGTACGTACAATGAGACTGCGCCATAGACCACCAGAGAGCAGTGCAGAAGCGAATCGAGCCCAGAGCCGCGGACTAGTCTCTCAGGATCTAGTTTTTGAAAGTCGAAAGACTTAAAAATTCGCACGCGTCTTATGGAGGAACCTCAAGAATCAACGAGAATGAAACTTAACCAGGAAGCTTTCCAGCTACTAGCCAAATGTCCGAATTACAATCTAATCAGCCGTTTAAATCGATAATCCTGTGACGTCACTCGGTCCTCCAGTCGTACAACTCGATACGATCGATCGCTGGAAGCGACAATAATGCTGCAACGTGTAAATTGGGAATTCGCAGTGGCCGATCTGCGTGTCGTCGAATTAGCGAAGATCAATGGTAAAAGGGCGATGTGCCGGTAGACCAGCAGGACGAACGGGAGCGGCTCGAAGAAGGAGGCCGATGTGCTGTTTGGGCTCGAGTAGCCGGCTCTACCGTTACTGCCCGAGTAGTAATTGTAGCCATATTTGTTGGCAGCACGCTATTAAAGGCTGCAATTATGCATTTGAGTAATACGGCGCGCTCGCGCCGCTGCCACCACCACCGCCACCACCGCCACCACCACCACCACCACCACCACCACCACCACCACCATCAGTACTACAACCAGCCTCCTCCGCTTACTACACACAGTACTACTGTGTACTCAAGCCCCTCGTTATTTTCTATACCTATGCCCTCTCTCTCTCTCGTTCGCCTATAATCGTTATAATGGTTTGTCGCTACCCCCTGATTAACCGAGCCCACCGTCTCCCGCGTGGCTCGATAATCAAGTGAATATCGTGTGAACGTACCTGGCGAACAAAAGTCGGCTCTCGAAAATATCAAGAGTTTTCCAAAGAACAACAAGGCACAAATGTCAAATTCTAGCGAGACGCGCGAAATAAATAGTAAAGGCCAAAGGCCAAAGGCCAATGATTTGCAGTAATGCATTTAAAGTGATAAGACGGCCAATTAGCTCACCGCGGCCGCGAGACTGACTCCGGGAGGATGAATGTGGAGCTTCGGTTTGTATGTAAAAGTAGGAGTTTGCACCCAGCCTACACCAGCCGAAGGGTTCAAACGGAAGGGCGGAAGGAGGCCGACCGTTGATGACAAAATAGCGTGATTACGGACCATCAAATAAACACTAGACTTGCAGTTACTCCGCGCCACTCGCTCCTTCGCTACTTTCGAGCCACCTTCTTCGTAAACCACCCACCCACCCACCCCCTTCGAGAGTTGCTAACCTCACGGAATAATTACTGACCTTCGCACAGCGCTCGTTCCCGGCCTAGTAAACCTCCTGGCAAAGGCTTCTATGTATTCCTTGCGAACTTTCATTTTCGACTTGGCAACTTTGGACGAAAAGTTTTTTCTTGCTTCAAAATTCTAATCGCAGTGACTCCAAATTAATATTATCGTAATCGTCATCGTCATCCAGACATCCTCTCTCTCTCTCTCTCTCTCTCTCTCTCTCTCTCTCTCTCTCTCTCTCTCTCTCTCTCTCTCTCTCTCTCTCT
>JARQSW010000078.1:107000-207000 GCA_030142375.1 Calameuta pallipes
TCTCTCTCTCTCTCTCTCTCTCTCTCTCTCTCTCTCTCTCTCTCTCTCTCTCTCTCTCTCTCTCTCTCTCTCGCAAACCGCCGAAAGAATAATCCTTAGAAGCCTTTATTCGAGACCTTTAGCTTCCTGCTCGTTCGAAGGAATTTCTCAGAGATGACAAGATCGAGGGGTCCGCGAAGCTGAGCGAACAGCGGGGTGGGTTAGCGTCCCGGAAGAGATGATCGACGGAAGAATGGTGGTGCGGATATTCCGTGTACAGTATATCTATACCTACAGTACGTGTGCGCGTGTGTGGAGGCTGGCGAAGGGGCGGGGGGGGGCCCTACGGAGAGGCGCGACGTAACGAGGGCTTATTGGTCAAGGTCGGGCAATTACGGCCTTCGGGGTCACTCGTGCAGGGTCACAAATTTGTCAATTACGATGCGCTTGCAACTACAGTTGGACGCAACACGCCATGAGGAAGATGCCGCGTGCAACAGTTAGTGCGATTTTCCAAGGCCGTTCTCCTTCGGTCTCTTATTAATTATTGCTTTAAAGAAAAAAGCCTCTGTCGAAAACCAGTAAATACATGTAGTATTTGAATTTAGAATAGTATTTAGGCAGAGGAGGCTCCCTAAGACTTCAAACGATTATTAGATTATTAGATTATTAGATTGCGCCGACCAAATCATTATGTCAGATCCACACGCTCGGGCGACACTCGCGTGGAAGTCGGTAGTCGAGTACCGTTGGTGCAGACAGGCTAGGCTAAAATCATAACATCGTAACATAACTAATGTAATAGAAATGGCGTCGATATTCCCAATTATATTATAAATATATGTTTATAAAACGGCGAGTCGGCAGGACAAGGGGAATGGGGAACTGAACGAGTTAAAATATTGGGAAATGAGGTAATCCGACAATAACGGTTCAGAAATGAATTTAAGAGGAGGTTGACGAGTAACGAAGGAGTAGAAGGAGTAGGAATAACATGCGCTTGTACGTGCATCTACGAGATAGCCGGCCGGAGGAATAAATGATGATTTAGGAAAGCGAAAGAGAAGCAACTGGATTGCGTCGCCGATGAACCTGAGTTTTCTGCTTTGATCGGGGACGCGACACGAGTGAGCCGATCAAAGCAGCAACAGCCGCTTATTGACCGAACGTTGCGCGACTGCACGATTGCGCGATTGCACGATTGCACGGTGCACCGGCACCTAGAAAGACTGGAGCGGCTGGAGCGACTGGAGCGGCTGGAGCGGCTGGAGCGACTGGAGATCGATACCAAAGAGTTA
This sequence comes from Calameuta pallipes, assembly GCA_030142375.1. NCBI lineage: Eukaryota > Metazoa > Arthropoda > Insecta > Hymenoptera > Cephidae > Calameuta > Calameuta pallipes. Next base: position 108,278 of record JARQSW010000078.1, read on the forward strand.
TTAGCGTTTCCCTTTAACGAGAGTCGACCGCCGCGCTAATGTGGGTCGACTCGTCCGAAAACGAAACACACGTCGGGCGGAGCGAAGCGCGCGCGGCTCCCTCGTTAAAGTAAAATCAATGGACTTAGGTCATTGGAGCCGCGCACATCGCCTGCGTGTCACGCAGGGTGCGCTACGGAAGGAGCCGCACTCTCACGATGCAACTTATTGTCGGAGCGGAATATGTCGCGGCGAATGTCGGAGCTGCGCGAGGTAGAGAAATCGGAGGATCGCGGAAGAGGACGGCGAGGACGGCGAACCCGGCGGGGGTCGTCGCCAGAATTTGGCGACAGTATTTCAATATAGCCCCGAGTCCTTTCTAATGCCTCGACTTCGCGCATGTTGCTCGACTAAAAGGGACCGAATCTCCGAGCCCAGCGGCCCCAACCCCGGCTCCCCCCAAAAAAGAGATAAAAAGAAACAAAGAAGACAAGAGGAGAGAACCCCTCCTCCGGAGCGACCTTCGCTAACCGCTCCCCGCACACGTGCAGTTCCTGGGTTGCATTTTCACAGCCAGCAAGTCATCCCTTCGCGTCAAACGCAAACGAGTCTGCTTGCGAGCGAGAGGAACGAAGAGAGTGCGGAGGAGGTCGCGGTGGTGAAAGTGACGGAGGTGGTGGGGGTGGCGGAGGTGGCGGAGGTGGCGGAGGTGGATCAGAAGAGTCACTGCGTCGAAAGGGGAAACTTACGTGTGACAAATTCAACGCGTTCCTTTCGCTCGTTCCCTGCACACACGTCGCTGACACCTATGGCCCTGGGCCACGGGGGCTATTATTATTTTCATTCCTTCCCACATGTCTCTCTCTCTCTCTCTCTCTCTCTCTCTCTCTCCCCCCCTCTCACCGTCTGCCCATCTGCCTGTCTGTCCGACTGTCTGACTGTCTAACTATCTGACTATCCGAGTGTCCGTCCGTCTCTCCGTCTCTGTGTCTGACTGCCGTTTCTCGTTGACACGACTCCACACGTGCGTCCGTGTGTTGATAGCTTCGCGCAATACCTACGTACTTGGCTGCACCGCGCACGTACTCGCCATACACCGACGCCTCTTACGTTTCTGGCCTCTTTTTTTCTTTCTGTCTTTCTTTCTGTCTTTCTTTCTTTCTTTCTTTCTTTCTTTCTTTTTTTTTTTTTTTTTTTTTTTTTTTTTTTTTTTTTTTTTACGAAACTCCGAATTTACTCCTTTCACAGCGCCTGCACGTCACGCGCTCCTCCGCGAAATCCAAAGACTTCGAAATTTGAAAATTTCGAGATTCAAGTCCCCGAAGGATCCATACGTGCGCGGAACGAGTGCATTGTCGAATGATCGTGAGGGTTGCTGACGAAATGTGAAATAATCCGAACGAGTGAGAAAGCAGCCGGATTGCAATAAGGGGAAGAAACGAACGGAATGGAAGGATAAAAAGTAATAGAAAGCAATTTGTCAGGAAGCTTTTACATTTCGACGCGCGATGGGCTTTTCGCATCTGATATAGCGAGGCCGTCTCTTATCCCGTGGGACCTGCACGACTTCTCGTCCCTCTTTTTTTTCCTTTTTTTTTTACTGTCCTGTCAGTCCGACCCCGCAACCTTTACGAACCGCGAAAAGTCCCTCTGTCCAAGCGTGTCGACACTCGGCGCGGCGGAGCTTGGATCGCGCAAGGCGGAAAAGGCGGAAAAGTCGGGATAGTCGGGAAGGAAGAAGAGAGGTCGATTCGCTTATAAGCCGAGTAGATAGAAATCTTGCAAAATGGCCTGGCGAAGACAAATATTATGGGGATCAGCGGAGAGTGAGCGGCGATTTATTTGACAGGATTCCCAGGACAGTCGCGCCGAGCGGCACGACGGGAGAGAATCGAGGAAGTTGCCGCCGGGAACGAATATACCTACAGTATGGTCATTTACCGGAAGAGCTGTCCTGCCGCCGAAACTCCGGCGGTCACAGCAGCAACTCGAAACTTCCAATTGAAGCACGAAGGAAAGAAAATAAAGAAGGCAGATGAATAAATCGCATACAATCCCGCCGCTGCGCGTTAATTGAAAACTACCGAAAAGCACAATTTCGCGGCGAGTTATCTCTATTCATTAGCTGGTGGCCGTTCGAGGGTCGCTCCTACACCGACACTATAACCCTCCCACTTGACTATGCCGGCTGTTGGCTGTTGGCTGTTGGCTGTAAGTGCGCGATTCCCATCGAAAAAGCTTTCGCTCGGTACGTCGCCTACTGCTCACCTCTCGTAATTATCTAACATAAATACAATCCTTCGCCAACGCGTAATTTTTCGCCTATAAGCTCAAAAGCCGGGACTCCCCGGTGCGCTGACCACGAGCTTTTTCAGCGAACGCTTTCGCAAATCAATTTATGGGCTGAGCTGCCGGTATGGTTGCGCATTCTCATTGTCCACCCTGTGGGGGAGGCGGAGGGGGGGGGGGCTGCGACGAAAACAGAAAAAAAGAAATGAAGAAGGCAAAGTAGAAGAGGACGGGAGAGCGAGAGAGCGAGAGAGCAGGACGCGTCCTGTACGCGGTAAGCTTAGCCAGAGTTGAAATCCTTTTGTGGCCACTAACGATTCCAGCAATGGCGAATTATACCTTAATGCCTGTGTACAACCCCATAAGCGTAAAGCTACCCCTCGCTGCAGGTCAAATCGTATCAAGAGTATCCCAGGCGATTCTCCCCAGGGAGTCTATAAAGAAGTAGGTACTACGAGGGAAAAAGGAGATGGCTGAGATGGCTGAGATGGCTGAGATGGCTGAGATGGGTGTTGCGGAAGGCTGGTATTGCTACTGAAATTCCAAGGGTATTTTCGTCAGTCAATGAATTTACAAGGCACTCTCACTCCGTTTAAGTGGCCGCCAGTAGCCCCCAGTAGCCTGCAGAGCCGTGTAGTCGCTTAACGAGAACGGGTTCGCGGCACGTGAGAAAAAGGAAGCAACGAGGACGGAACGAACGAAGGGAACGAAAGGAAAAGGGGAGCAAAGGGGAAGGAGGAGGAAAAAAAGAAATGGCAAGAAGAGGGAGAGTTTACGGGAAAGCAGGAAAAGAGTGGGTTGCTTCTCGAAACACCATGGGGTGGCGGCGCTAAGCGGTCTTGAGGGGTGAATTAACGCGAAATAAGTGTAGAGGGTTGGCTCGACGCGGCACCACGCACCCGTTAAACGGCTCGTCCTCCTCTTCGCTTTGCCTCTCTCTGGCTATGATACGCACTTGTGTGTGTGTACGTGTATGTACGCGTGTGTACGCGTGTGTATTCGTGGGCCAACGGGCAACGAACGAAGACACAGCGAAAGCAACGGCTTCTCGCTCCAGCAGCCAACTGAAAGAGTGAAGGAAGCCGCCAAGATATCCTCCTCGCATTCCCATTCCCATTTACGTCCTCGAGGATTTCCTTGTCCGGGTCTACGGGAGATGCTCGTGCGCCCCACCCGACGATAACGCCAGGAGTAAAACAAGAGTCGGAAGCGGAAGGGAACGTTTCTGCGTAAAGCAAATTAGCGGATAACCCGTGGTCGTTCGGCTGCCGATAGATATCATATGTTACATAGATCTCCTGAAGTTAAACGGCCGGCAGGACCTCAGGAACGCGAGCATCCCTAAAACCATAGAGGACGAGGAGCGAAGAGAGCGAAGAGAGCGAAGAGAGCGGAGGAGCAAGTCGATCGTTTGGCCAATATCAGGAGCACCGTGCTAATATCCGGGACGCGAGGGTGCGCGACTAAAACTAGTTTATGGCCAATTGTTATTAGGGCTGCAGCTCCAAGTCTCCGTGGGTCGTTGCAGCCTCCGCTTTCTGCACGGAGCAGCCCGACTCCGTGCACTGCCGAGTGCAGAATGACGGGGCTGCAGCTCTGGAAATAGCGGATCTCATGGACACATCGATGTACGCGTCTTGTATAGGTACAGTTACTGTTCTATAGATACGTATGAATCGAGGCACGCCGGGGACTCTAGTGTATCGCTTAATAACGAAACGGCCGGCACGCACAGCTTCCGCGCGCCCTTCTCGAACATCCGGCCGGCCAACCGACCACCAATTCTACGACCGAAATCTCCTAATTCTCTATCTGGCGTACCGTAGTCCCGTACCACCGGTACCACCGGTACCACCGTACCAACGCGGCACCGAGCCACCTCGTACCCTTACGACACCACCGACTGCAATTTCAGTTACATTTTAATTAGCAGAATACTAATATTTCGCAAGCGGCACTCGTGGACCGCGAACAAGCAGCCAATGGCTGCAGTCGGTGGCCAACACCGACGTCAACGGCAACCCGGCTGCTCGTTCGCCTGCAGCCATTATACTTATTGTTAGTTTCAAGTTTCGTTGCAGCTATCGCTTACATTATAGCCGAGGAACGACACGGTGGCTTTTTCATTCCCCTATCCAAGCAAATATCATCTCTCCATTTCTACTGTGATCCTTATTTTGGAGGTTAGCGGACACAAGATAGGTTTCCAGATCGGCACCATTCTCTCTCCCTCTCTCTCTCTCTCTCTCTCTCTCTCTCTCACTCTCACTCTCTGTACCTACAGCAGAGTGGCGGCAAAACAGAAAACAGTAGGGAAAAGCATATATAGGAGGAAGTAGAAAAAGTTTTCGCATTCAACCGGCAGTGTGCAATGTTTACGCGACTTTTCCAAGGGTCCCATATGCAAAGGTCCTAAAAAGCCTGTAGGGCTGTTTACAACAACTGCCGTCGAAATTCTTTCGCCCTCGCATTAGAGGGCTGCGCTGCCGTTCAGCCTTCTAAAATCCAGCAGTCCGCACAACTTCCCCCTCTGCAGGATATTCGCGTGAGGTCGTGACAAAATACTTTTTGCCTCGTAAAGCAACTCCCATCCTCTGGCACCGCGAGCGTGTGCCCTCCGGCGGCATGACGCGGCGACGCTTACGACGCCTGCGACGCCTATGATGCCTATAACGCCTGTGACGCCTACGACGAGAAAATAAATACGTCGATACGATAAACTGCGATATCCGACTCCTCTCGATTCGGCGAAGGTGTCGTTGTCGCTCTCCTCCTCCTCCGAATGTCGCGCAGCAACGATTTAACGAACTACCAGCAGTTAATCAGGAATCGCAATGAACCGAAGTCGAACTGAAAAGGCATCTCGATTGAAGTGTACTCCCGTGCACATATGTTACATGTACATATACGTATTATCATATAGTATATCGGTTATATAGTTTGCTTGCACTCACATCAATGAGCCATGTCATTGGGTCTTGATAGCCAAGGGAGATTGCACCACTGACCTGAAAGAAAAAGAACGAAATGACTATTGCTGGGAATTAACGGATTTCTCTTTGTACTCGTGGAAGAGCAATGGCTGCCGTATCGATCTGTTCGGTGTATCGTTAGTCAAATGATATACGTAATACGCGATATTCAGATGTCTATGTATTAATTAACGAACAAGAGGATCGAGGGGGGAGGATGGGGAGGATGGGGAGGATGGGGAGGAGGAGGGGGCGAGAGGGAATAAGAGGACGGAAACGCGAGCACATAAAGGGTCGGTGTCTGGCCAGACGGGCAGAAACGAAGCAGCAAGGGTTTTGTTTGTCCGGCTGTCCTCCCCATAGTATTCCTCTTCCTCTTCCTCTTCCTCTTTCGTATTCCTCCCCTTTCGCCGGTCGACGTTCATTCTATGAGAACACTCCAGGCCCCAATATCCCCTAACCATCCCTTAACGTTTTAACGTGCATCCCTTCTGCCGAATCCTCCGACTCCGCCAGCGACGCGCAACAATGCACGTGTGTACACTGTTTGCCCACATCCTCGCATATATCTTCGCGCGGCTATAATATCGATTACTTCGAACAAATTTCAACCCTTTGGCCGCTCGACTGCACTAACCGCTCTTACCTCCCAGCCAAATTCCTCTCGTCACCCCTCCCACCTCTTGCCGCGACTATCTTTCATCCTCCCCCCCCCCTCTCTCTCTCTCTCTCTCTCTCTCTCTCTCTCTCTCTCTCTCTCTCTCTCTCTCTCTCTCTCTCTCTCTCTCTCGCTCTCTTCGAAGCTACTCAAGCACCAGCTGAGACTGTTTCTCTGAATTGCGAGTCGAGCAACCCCCTTCCTATCAGCAGCAGCACGAGCAAACCCTTTCGCGTCGCAATGCAGGCCTCGCGGCTTTTGCATTTGCCAATCTACCCCCCCTTCCCCCTTCCCCCTATATTCGCCTACTCATTCGCACCCCCTTACGCCTCTGTTGTCGCTGTCCTTGCGAGACCCGCTTGTCTTCTCATCGATAAGGACGATCACAGTCTTGGATCGAGCAATCGGAGACGAATGCAGCGATACGATAGCGAAAATAAAAAATAAATAAAAATAAGTGATAATAAAGCATGAACCCGTGCGTGACACGCATCAATTCAAAATACGTTTGAATAATGTCTACGTTCCAAATTCTCCGCGAAGATCCATGAAAATGATTTACCAACGAAAGATGCACCAGGGTTTTCGTTATACGAGGGATCCAAGCTCCATACGTCTGTCCAAGAGATACACAAGTTTATTCTACTGCCGAGTCTGTTTTATCAATTATAAAAATTCCTTGACTCAAAAATAAACAACGAATCTCTCGATAATTGTTCCTGTTCTCTCGCAGATAATTGTCGGATGCTCGTGAACTGAAAATGAGTTGAGATTGCTAGTGCAGCGCGGTGCCCGCTGCCCGGGAATCAAAGGACAAAGATCCTAGTGAGGCAGAAATTGGAATTGCGATTGCATCCAGTGAACGAGTGTCTAGTCGTCTAGGAGGAACCAGGGGATGCCGAAGCGGCTCCACCCTTCAGCTAGGTATCCGAACCGAATTCCAGAAGATTCCCCGCAGAAATATGTCGGGACTCGCAGGAGACAACTACAAAGTGCCCTAATTTCGCGCGCAGCTCCCGGATTGTTGTCGAACCTTTCAAGATTACGAGGAGGAGGTTCTTCGATGTGACAAAAAAAAAAGAAACGAGCTTGCCCGAGGCTCATCGAGGCTCATCGAGTCGTCACCCGTGATCACTCCGAAGGGAGACCGAAGGGAGACCGAAGGCAGGATGCGCGAGTAAGCAGCTCCAACGATTCCCAAGTGAAAGAGGTGGCGCCACGTGACTTCATTGCTGCTGCAGGAGAAGAGACTTCGAAATTGGGCCACACAAGTAGAAATCCCTAGGAAGGATCCTGGGTAGCTTTCCAGGACTGTTTAAAGCAGAACGGGTAGTAGAGTGCTCGTAATTGTATACGCACTAGGAGAGAATGGCAAGGTAAACAAAACTATGTAAGATTGCCCCATTAATATACATATCTCTTGGTTGAGTTGGGCCAGCGGCCCACCCGGCCCCACCCGGTGCCCGCCGTTTGCTTGCTCCGGAGGCCGCGGCAGAGCGAAGGACGGCTGGAGGGAGGAGGAGGGAGGAGGAGGGAGGAACTGAGCAAGGCTGAGTAGTCACCCTTTGGCCCGGAGGGGGGTGAGTAGTCTTAGCCTCAGACTTTGGGGTTAGGCTCTCGCGAGCGAACAAGGAGGGTACACAATGGATATTGAGGCCATAATTTACGGCTGATTGTTACCCCCGCAATCTATGGATTCCTCCTTGGTCAACCCTCTCCACCTTCCTCACCCTTACCAGCGGCGCTCTCTCTCTCTCTCTCTCTCTCTCTCTCTCTCTCTCTCTCTCTCATTCTCTCAGCAGCACCTTCCGTCAGCCCTCGACAAACTTCCTGAATTCGTATTAGATACTCCCCATACTGGCTATTGGGGCTCCTTAGCTGCATGTGACTGTACCTACTCGCTGTGTAGATTCCGTAGGCAGAGGAAACGAAGAGAGTGGAGAACGTGGAGAAGAAATCCAAGCAGCCGCACTGAATGAGCTCAGAATGTGGAATATGGAAAATTCTTTTTATCTATAGTCTGTAATCCACACTGCCGACTATTATGCGGCTATTATTAATTGACATATCTGTACTATTGGGTTAGTCAAAGTTCATTTGACTTCTACGATAAAACCAGCTGCCAACTTCAGTTGGTGCGTTAATTCTGGAGCAACTTATATCGGCAATTGATTAAACTCCGTACGTAGTTCCAGGAGGAATATCTGACGGTACACGGTAAGATTTGAGAATTAATCTTTAATCTTTGAGGTTAATTATCGAGAAACCGCGGAATCCTGGTCAGTTTGAAGCACAAATAAATACCAATTTATTGAGGCCATTGACTTCGGTTGCTCCAAGTATTTCCTCTGTCCAGGTTGTTTGCCTGTTGTTCTCTAAAGGCATTGAATCTACAACCTACCACCTTTGTCACACGACGACCGGATATTGACTACTTGAGAATTCGCGACTCTACCACGAATTCCTAGAGAGACTGTCACTTGGAAATTAATTGCTAAGATTAAATTTACAACCAGTCTCCCCCCCCCCTCCCCGACCTCCCTACGAGGTGATCTGGTATCTCGCTAATTTGCCCGCTGCTGATGTGAACTAATATGTGCGTATCGGAGTTCAGAAAAGTAATACAACGCGTCTTGCATATGTTGCACGCGGAACTTCTGGTTACGTGAAAATTGAGAGTTTCTCCATTTTCTCAAGAGTTTCTACGTATTTGTTATGCGGACACATTCCTCGTGATTCATGAAACATCGATCAGTCGTCCGATGTGGAAAGAGTAAGTTTTCTAGGTTCCACGACATTTATACCAATTCATGAAGGTTTTCTAACTACGACAGATCGGCACAACGAAATCGTTAATTACATCTGTATGAAGATCGAATGTAGTATCGATACACAACGAACACGCGATGTGTCAAATTTTAAAACGGAAAACAGATAATTTTTTACACAAGTATTATAAATTTTCCAATTGGCTGAATTATCAAGGAACTCTCGATAATGGAAACGTGGATAACGTGGAAAAATGAAATAAAATTGATCGATGGAAGTCAGCTGGTCGAAAGTGTGACATAACAAATGGTCATTGGACGTCGCTAGAAGAAGCTGCTTGAGATGCGACACAAGGATCTATGTCAGCCATTTCTCAGAGTACCCCGCAATGTCGCCTGAGATTCGGCTTTCTCTTAGTGATAGGATGTGTGTGTGTGTGTGTGTGTGTGTGTGTGTGTGAGGGCGGCGGGGAAGGGCAGTTGAAGCTGGGGCGAACAATGCTCAGCAAGAAACAGTCAGAAAGGACAGCAAGTTGATCAAAGTCAACCGAGCGCGCGACCTCTCTATTTAACAGTTGTGTGTGTGCGAGGGAGAGAGAGAGAGAGAGAGAGAGAGAGAGAGAAGGAAGAAATATCAGGTGAACATCGAAGATGGAGATTGGAAGAAGCTGGAAAAGAAGGTGGTGTGTTTCGGAAGACAAGGAAAGGAGCTGAAAAGGGCGAAAGATTTAGGAAGCTTTCAAACGATCATCCCAGCACAGTTTGAGATTTAGCAGGCAGAACGTCGGACGTAAAGTGTCCTCGGGGAGCTTGTTAGTTGAATTTGGTCTGTGGAGGCATCGACGTCATCTGACGGCGCATACGCGATACGTCACTCTGATATTTAGAGGGTCATTGAGAGGCCGAATGCGCCAGTCCGACTAAAATTTGACAAAGTCAAGCAGCTCGAATGAAAAATCGAAAATATACTACAAAGACACGAGCGATTCGCAGTATCTCGGGCTTCGATTCGTATAGCGCAATTCGGGTTGCTACTCGATGTCCAGCGAAACGATTCCTCAGAGAGATCCGTTAGCGTCCACGTCGGTCAGTATCGTCAAGGTATTGTCCTGTCCCGCTACACAAAATAATGGTCGTCCGGACCTAATGGGCTATGAACTCCCGATATCAAAATAACTCGGCCGTCCTCGCAGCAGCCACAGCAGCCACAGCAGCCGCAACGGATGTAGCCGATGTAGCACGTGGTCAGCCGGACTTTTCTCCTGCGAAAGCTTCACCCCACCCACGCGTTGAATCGCGATGTGACGTCACAAATAGACAGAGGATCCTCCCCTCTGCCCCACTTCTCGCTATAGTATAACGAGAAGATAAAAAGTGCAGCCCTTTCTATCAAAAATTCGGACAAACAGCCTTTTTTGCAAGTCGGCTTTGTTACTTTTTTCTTCTCCGCACAGAAGACTGTACCTAAAAATATGATTATCTCTGTTTAATGCTGAGTGCTCGGTCATTTAGTCAATTTAGTACTACTTAAGGCAGGTAACAACACACGCGTTATGGATTTAAGGATTGACACTAAATTGATCGAAATGAGAAGTTGCGAAAGTAGTAAGTATCGATACGATCGAATTACGAGGATGATACCAGGCTGCAGTTTCCAAGACATTTGGCAAAACATCTTCGAAGGATTTAAGGATCTTCCCAGTATCTTAATCTAAGGTGCGCATCAAGACGTAGAGTGAAATATAAAATTATCGCCCGATGGTAACGAAAAGCCTTAAAGTTGCAATCCTTTCAATATCATCGGTGCGAAGTAGATATTTACCGATTTCGGTTTCGCATGAACTATGAGAGACACGAGGAAGGAAGTCTGCAGCTGCGGCGCTCCAGGGAAGAACGAGCGAACGAGCGAACGAGCGAACGAGCGAACGAACCAGAGAACCAAGTCTCTCAATTTAATGGGGCATCGACACGCGATATTCTAGCAACGCTGACACGGTAAGTCGCGATGTAGGGGGTGTAGCAGTAGCGGTAGTAATACCAGCCATACCAGCAGCAATCGTAGCAACGGTACAGGAATAAGCTAGCGTATTAACAACAACCCTATAGCTTCCTTGGTTGCTCGCGAATACGTGCTACCCTCGTACGTTTAAAACTTTAAGTCTGGATTCGCCTCGGTGTGGAGGAGTCTCGCGCCCCGTGAATTATCGACTGCAATTAGCCAATCATCGTGGCTGCTCGTCATTCTGGGAAATTCAAAAGTTGAAGGGCATCCCGAGGCTCGTGGGCTGCAACTTCAAACTAAGAATAAGAAATAGGAAGGAATCGTTGGGATTGTATTGACCGACGTAAGAGCTGCGCTGCTCTTTCTTAATGAGGCTCGAAGCCAAAGTTTTAAAACGAATTGGAAAAGACAAAAGGACTGAAACTCGAAAGGGCAACGTCGCGCGCGACTGAGAAGACTCGTGAAAGTCTCGGGGAACGGGAGCGCGATAATTCTTCAATTTGGCTCGATGCTTTATTGACGAGAAGCGGGAAACCGTCTCAGCGATGCGGCTGCGACATCAAGTAGGACCTCCTGGGATTCTGACGGGACGACGGGACGACGGGACGCCGAGCCCCAGGTCGGACCTTGTTGGACCCTTTAAGAGGAGGAGCTTTCGAGTGGAGTCGCTAGATCCGAGACAATGCGCCTCCAGGAACTTGCTCCCACTGGCAGTGTGGCGTCCCTCGGCGAACGTCCCACGAGCCTACGCGCGCACACAAACATACACACACACACGCACACACGCACACACAGAGAGAGAGAAAGAGAGAGAGAGAGAGAGAGAGAGAACCTTGAACGCGTGGCTGCAGCATTGCCTCGTAGAGACACACACCAGCCTGCTGCGTGAGTCATGTTTTTTACAGTAGCCAGACGATACTTGCCTCTACTTCCTATACTCGTGAGTACGTCAGGAAGTGCAGGAGGGGGCGGGGGGGGGGGGTTCGCCAGCGCCTGCAATACCCCTTTGCTTTATCTCTATATCCACAGCAAGATACGAGATTAAAGATGAAAGATCAAACAAACTATAAAAGATACACACGTCCAGCGAGTGACCCAACTGATAAGTGCATCGATCCTTATCGGGAGTCGGTCTACGTCCAGCATAAATTAATGGAAAAAGGTAAGTAAGAATAATCGGCGATCAGGTTGCGCGAAGTGATCGTCGAAAAAGACATCATCATCATTTTTCCCCGCTGATGCATCCAAGATCAGCTACGAATTCATTATGGTCATTTTAAATTTCCATGCCGAGCAAATCCTTTTCTTTGAATAACGATGACCCATTCCAAATCCTTCAGCATCCCTCAACGTTCCTCAGCATCCCTCTAGCAACCCGTAATTATTGACAGCTTGTATATCAGAGAATTCATTAGGGCTGCCTGACTGGCTGTGGGGTCTGAGGCGTCCAACGGGCTTAGCCATTCCCCTCTGTATAGAGTCAGAGGAAGGGTGCCCGAATTCTCGCTCCTTGCGAGCCCTTCGCCCCTTCGACCCCTCCCCCCTCCCCCCTCCCTCCGACGTAAAACCTTTGACGTCGTCGCTCGTCGTCGCTCGTCGTCGCTCGTTGTCGCTCGTCCTCCTTCCCCTTCGTCCTTGGGCCAATCTTAACGGTGTCTCGGTAGAGTCAGCGAACGAACGGCGAAGCGAAGCCAAACTGAGCAAAGCCAAGTCGAGCGCGCGCGCCTCTGAGTCATTAATAACTTTTAGGTAGCAGATTTTGCGCGTATTAATCCACCATATTATACGCCGGCGGTGAATTCGTCCTCCGTCCTTCCTGACCGCGCTTTTCTCGTAACCGATGCCCTCCCTCCTGCCGCCTCCTGCCGCCTCCTGCCTCCCTCATTTCGCGACACAGCCCTTGCGCCAACACCGAGGGATTGGATAGCTGAGTCGACGGCTCCTTAATGAAAAATCAGGATCGCGCTTCTTGCACCACCCACCACCGTCTCCGCGTTTCTCGTTAATGATAATAATGACTATCGCCACTGAAAAGAGTGTACGACATAGGAGCACGGGGAGATGAAGAAGAAGAAGAAGAAGAAGAGAGAGAGAGAGAAAACTGTAGAAACGGAATAGAGAGGAGGGAAGAGCAGTGAATAGACCATCATCGACAGTCGATGCGACTCGGAGGGAAAATCGATCCCTTGCACAGCCGCGCATAATGACCGATGACGTCATCGGAGGTTGACGACTGCACGTAGAAGTCGGCCTCTTCAGCAGTATCTCTAGCAGAAATTCACCTATAATACCCGCCGTGCGACAGCGAGTATAATACAGGGGTGCCCAGACTGCAGGCTCGTATATCTCAAGGAGTTTTCTCATTTGTTGCTGGAGGCAAAAGCGAGTGAATCGTGTCGCGTAATAGAGAGTCACGTCGGCGAATTAACGTAGGAGCAGCATCTCTCTTGGAGATCCAGGGCGTCGCTATGTCGCGAGAGTGTTGCTAGTTATGCCGTCGCACTCGGATGATGTCGAGACCTTGCGAATTTCACGTACAATTAGAAGGCTTTCGTAGGAGACTAAACGGCTAATAGTTCACGAGAAGCTCCTCCAGAGGGGGACTTGATGGCTCGGCTGACTCTGTTGGTTCTTCGTTGGCGCGTGCCACGTCGCCTCATTTTACTCTGACAATCATTTCCGAGCCTCCCCCGTTCTCACCCTCACTCGGGCAGATCCCCCCCCCCTCCCCCACCTCTCCATAGCTTCTCGCCGCACACTCGACTCACTCGACTCACTCGACTCACTCGTAGATAGCATCTTGGAAAATTCTACGGATGAGAATTCGATCCAAAGAGGTGTCGGGCTGACGGCCGGGAGGGCTGGGTAGGGAGAGGGGCGGAGGATTATCGCGATTTATAGAGCGAGCCTGTTTTCATAAAAACACGGGGACCAGACAGAACATTCTATTAAATTTCTGTGAGTGGTTATACGATTGTTTACTTATTTCCCTCGTTTGTTCGCGCAGTTCATTAACTCGAGGCATCCGCGTCTCAGTAGTAGAGATCCTTCGTCTTATCTAATTTTCCCCACTTCGATAGTTCAGCAGCTTCGCTCTCCTTCCTCGGCAACCCTCTGCGTCTTATATATTCTTTTTTCTTTACTTTGACCCACTTCCCCAATCGCGATCGGACGTACTCAAAATCCTATTATTCTTTGTGCGAACGTGAAGGATTAAGGAGAATATTAAATAATGAAGAATAAAGGATTGCGACTTCCATCCACGGTCAAATATGACAATTTATACTGTGCGTGCGTGGCTACATACATGCATGTACAGATATGTTGCATGGAGCAGTAGAGACACATTTGATTGGTCACAGGTGTACACATAGTTAGCACTGAGAAAGAGGAAGGATCGGCTACTGATTTTCTAGAGTATCGACGATCGATGGTTCGGTCGACCGGGTATGGGGTATCCGAGGGTATGTGCGCGTATGCGCGCACTTACATACGTCACATACGTTCTACATATGTAGATCAGTACATACCTCGGGAGGTAGCCTCGCTAAGAATAGGCAATGCACAGACGTTCGAATATAGCTAGCAGTTTGTGCCTATAAGCGGGCAGGTCATTGGCTCTGGGTGGGAGAGGGGGGAGGGCGGGGGGTGAAAGTGTCGCGACGCTCTCGCGTGTGTGGAGCGACGTGCACCCCTTCCCCAACCCCAATCTCATTTATCCATCGCAGCTTCTAATCTTCGAAGATTCCATGTTGCGACCAAGAGGAGAGATCCGGCATATCTTCGCAAGGAGAAGACACAGTACAGGTCGCCGCTCGAACGTCAATCTATATCTACTTATGGCGCGAATAATAAAACAGCTTCACGGTATCACATCGAAATTGGCCACGATGGCGAATCGGCGTAGCAATAGCCGAAGTGTCTGCAGCATTTATCAGACTTTGATCAAACAGAAGAATCCTTAAAAAATGGAGAGGAAGTCCCCGTGTAGAGATAAACGGAGACAACGAGTCAACGACACAAACAGCGTATTCGGTTTGGTGAACGAAAGCGACAGGGAAGGCTGGAGGATATGGTTGATGCGAGCGCGCGGATCGAAGCGTGTACTTTGGCAATACCTAGGTGCCAGCTGTTAGGGTTGCTAAGTCTAGTTTAAATACCGTTATCGGTACTAGGCAGTAGGCAGTAGGCAGTGGGCAGTAGGCAGTAGGCAGTAGGCAGTAGGCAGTAGGCAGTAACCAAAGCAGCACAACGGCATAACGGCTAAGGGAATTTCCACCCCATATGCGTGTTTTATGTTGCTAGGTGCTCGCGCACACATCGTACACACCGTACAAATCCTGCAAATCGTATGCATATCGCACGTATCGTGCACACACACGTATAGCCATGTCTCTAGGTGAAAGAAAGACCGGAACGAAGGTGCTGGTGGTTCGTAGGTCGGCCGTGGCCACGGATAAACAATAGCCAATGCTCCGAGAAGATTGCGTGTCTCGCGAGCCACCCACCACCCACCACCCACCACCACCCTGGCAAAGGTCTATCGAGCTCGGGCTCTATCTTACGCGTCGATATCGCTTCGCTCGCCAAGCCAACCAACCCCCACCCCCTCTATCGTTTCTGCCGCTATTTTCGCACGTTGCTGCCGGACTTATAGAGCTATAGATCCCTAGAGCGAGAGAGCGAGAGAGCGAGAGAGCGAGAGAGCGAGAGAGAGAGAGGCCCTCGAGCTGCGGGGTTGCCGGCAAGAAGAAGGAAGAGCAGGGGAGGCCGCGTTACGGAGTTGACGGAGGGATTGTCGAGGGATGATTTTGGCAACGAGTGACATCGGGTTTAAGCGCGATAGGAAACGAGGAGTTTCGAGACGCTTCGCGCAGTTAGTTGCCCGCAGGAGATGAAGGCATAAGTAGGTAAGAAAGTTATTTCCTGACCGGACACGGCTCCAACCCTTTCGCCGCTCCGCGTCCCTTTGAGTCCCCCGGTCTCTACACCTACTGCTCAAGATTTTCGACCCTTCGTGCTTGGCACGATTTCGCAGCAGCCCCTGAAGACCTTATTGTCCTTTCAGCGTCGACCTGTGGACGTCCCGGAGTCATTTCAACAGGATCCTAACGTTTCTCCGACTCCTCGAAGACATATCCGTTTTCACTGACAGCTCCGCAGTCCTCGGAATCTCGGAGTTTCACGAGCGACACTAACACACGCACACACGCACACACACGCGCACACACGCACACACCTCTAGAGGCTTGAGACTTCCTAGACCAAAGGAGCATTTACTATCGTTCTCTTTATCTCTTATGGCTTTTACTTGGCATTAGAATTTACCTGAATAAAAAAAGAAAAGTTGATAGGTGGGTGGTGCGCAGGCCGAGTAACAGAGGAAAGAGAGGAAAGAGAGGAAAGAGAGGAAAGAGGGGAAGGAGAGGAAAGGGAGGAAAGGGAGTTTCGAGGCTAAACCGGCAGGAATCGCGCCATGAATAACAATTAACCTCGGAAAATCATGAAAACGTTGCGAACCTCCTACGAACCTTTTATGTCCATAGTCCGGAGTTCAGAGTCCCGGGAAGTCCGCGTTCATCGTCACGACGTCTATCCCGGGCACCGCGACGCTCCCTTAACCAAGAGAGCTAGAGGCCAAGAGAGCACGGGGCTGGAAGCACGTCGAGATAACGGAGAGTTAGACGCCGCCTTCCCTTTAACCCTTCACCGAACCCCTTCCCACCCTCCGACCCTCCCAGTGTCTCTCAATTCATTATCTATTTGTTCGCTGATCTCATTGTCGAATCTCCGACACATGGACATAAATGACTGCCATATTTAATGTGCATATCGTGAAGAACTAAAGATGCTAGCGCGAAATTGTGCACAGTGCAGCGAGAAGACGTTGGGCACGTTCGACGTTTAACGTGAAATTTTGAAGCCATAGCGTGTATGGATGAATTTTAAAGTCTGGCAGTCTGCAGGTGCTCACGCCAGCGGAAACGGGAGTGCGCGATCAAAGGGGTGGAATACGCAGGTTTCGTATCAGCGCCATCTTCGGAGGAGCAGGAACCATCAGGGATGCACGCACGTACGCTCGTATTAGGATGCCCGTAATGTATGGGGGACTCCGTCGGAGAGAAGCCCGGAAAGCGGAGGCTTCCCTTTGCCCATGATTTACGTCGTCTTACAGGACGGCGTGCCGGGTTAAATCGGCCACTCGTTACGGAAGGCAGCGAGACGCGCGCGCGCGCGCGCGCACGCCGCTACGTCTTCCTCCGTCTTCCTCCGTCTTCCTCCGTCCGCCCGTTCGTGCCTGCTGGTCGAGACCAGCACGGGGCTGCTTCGACTCGGCCACCCTGCACGAGTTTTTCATGGGTTTACAGTTAGGCACTTTTTTTTATTGTAAAGAAATACAAGAGATATTGCATAATACCGAACGTTAATGTCCCATCCGGGTTAACGGAGGAAACTAACTAAATTGCACCGGTCGGAAACGTAATTGTCATCAAAATGTCAATTGATTATTAGCAGCCAGCTAGCAAGCATGAACAGCCGTAAGGAAGAAGGAATAGTGTGGGAAAAGAGCGACGTATAACAATGAGCGAACGTAATGGCTGCGAGCCGAGACTCCCACTCGCACGTGCCTAAACAGGAAATCCTTCTTTCAGGTAATTGCGCGACACGATTCAATCCCAACGCGCGACTCCAGTCGACTTACCTAACCTAACCCAACCCAACCTAACCTAAATACACCGTTGCCCAGGACACTTCACGAAATTTGGATAAGGCATAGCGCGCATATTTGCTTGCGGGGAGGATCCGCTGTGAGCTAATTGGGGAAGAGACTCGCCTAAGAGGCAGCAACGATCGGTGCAGGGAAGGGATTACGATCTGCACTGATCTGGGTAGTAACGCTGCACGTTACGTCACACACGCTGTTACTGATCACTTAATCAGCGCGGATAATTGGTACGGCAGAGCGTCCGAGATAAAAAGCGTACGTGTAACGCCAACACACGCGAAAAGACAGAGCACTCCCGAATTACAAGGGGGAAATGCAAATCATCTAATTCCCAAGAATCCCGCAGGGCATCGAGGGCGTTAGTGCTTTTTCCCCCGACAGAAGAATCCGGGCAGTAGTCGAGCAAACTAATTCGCTACGTACTTCGTGTAACGAACGAGCAATATGGCATCGCGACGCCTTTGGGAACGAATCAACGCCCGCGTGGCTCGATCGCCTCCTGATTGCAACGACAAATAGTATGGCGTCGCGTCACATTGCGTCGCGCAAAACTTCCCAGCCCAAACATGTAAGCCTAACCCAGCAATCACCGCACGGCTATGCTCGTGGAGATGGCTCTCTCTCTCTCTCTCTCTCTCTCTCTCTCTCTCTCTCTCTCTCTCTCTCTCTCTCTCTCTCTCTCTCTCTCTCTCGCTCACTCTATTCGCTGTCCGTGTATTACGATAGACACCCTCCGGGAATGTAATCCGTGGACTCTTTTGTTGGCCGTCCGTCCATGGTCGCGCGGGACGCTGCGTTCACCGGATGAAACGCGAACCCGGTACATCGACGCTCCTGCATTTTGCTTATTCCGCGAGGAGTTACATGCTGCGCGGATGCAATCAGACGTTCTCTCGCGTTGAGCCTCCTCGCGTTCCCCACCTACCACTCCGTCTCTCTCTCTTTCTATTTGGAAAATCCGAGAGTTATCGGAAGAAAACAAGGCCTAGGGCAGATGGTAAGCAGGTAGACCGAACCAAGAAAGAGAGACCTTATCCGGAACATGAAAAGACTTCGGAAGTTCGAGAATGTAAAAGTACGAAGTGGCCGATCGAATGGGGCGTCTCGAGTGTCGGAGTAAAAACGAAAGAAAAGGAGAGCGAAGAAACGAGGGAATCCGATAACCCGGCAAACCAGAATGAAGGAAGGAAGAGAAGAAAGAGAAGAGAGAGGAGGCCTTGGTGTATCTCTAGAAGCCTCGGTTTAATAACAGCGCATTGTAAGTCGCGGGTGACAATAGTTTCTTTTGATAACAGCCGTGGAATGGAATCGCGTGCAGCTGTTCAGCTCTTTCCGCGCGGGACGAGTGTGCCGCGGCGGACTTCTCAAACTCAAACTCAGAATCAGAATTAGAGGAAAGGAAGAGGAGGGGACGAGCTAGAGAGAGAGAGAGAGAGAGAGAGAGAGAGAGAGAGAGAGAGAGAGAGAGAGGAAGGGGCGGAGAGGGGAGGGAGCTGATTCAATACAATCGTCACTCGCTCATTATTTGCGTATCAGTTGTTTGCACGATTCTGTTTACGAGTCGAGTTTAAGGCGCGGTCTCGAGCTGGTTGTGCATCGCGATGCCTGGCGTCTCTCGCATGCCCCATACTGCTGTCCATGTGAAACGGGAAACAGAACGAACACAGGCAGAAAAGAAGTGCAGCTCATAGAATCAACAACAAAAGAAGCAGCATCGACGACAAAGACAACGAAGACGAGGACGACAGTGGTTAAAGCAGCGGTCGGGGCGGCGCTGTCGCCGCGACGAAGGACGCTCTCTGAAATGGCTGCGTCCGTTATTCGCTTCACCTTAGAAGTCAACACACAACCTGGCTATAAATAACCGACTGTTTACTCACTTTTGCCCTCAAATACTTTTTAGTGTCTTTTATAGCGCGCGCGAATAGTCAGGGTCCCACCTTGTCTCCGGATGCCCGTTGTCGCTCTACGACACCTCGATAACTTTTTCTTTTTCCAGGCCTTTGATAACTGGGACATCTTCGACAGTCGAGCTGTCCTCTCTTCGCTGTGTCCCAGTGCCTAGGAAATATCTGTCCGTACTAACGCATCCTCCGTCGCAGATCGTGACGCCAGTGCGAGGAGACGCCGGAACAAGAAGAATAAGTCACGTGGTCAGGAGATTCCAATCCACTATAACGGAAATTCCCTATCGTCAGAAGTCGATTGGTCGTTTGGATCGTGTTAATGGAGAACTGCTAGAGAAGCCGAATTATCTATAGCATATCGGTAGATGAGCATCGATCGAGATGTCGCGCAAGTCGAGCACGTGCGTAATCACGTGCTCGTTCCGTTGTTGACGTTACCGACGTCGCCTCTCTCTCACTCTCTCTCCCCCCCCCCCCCCTCTCTCTCTCTCAGGCCAAACTTTTCACCGATGAAGGACAAACGAACCAACTACAGGCAAACGACGGAGTGGTCCTTTCGTGCTCATGCACGCGATGTGCGCTAAGAATCACGTTTGCGTTATATCTATGATTTGAATGTCGTTATGTAATTGGCAAGGGATGCACGATTCATGATAAGAGTTTTGATAAGAGATTAACAGCGTTTACCTATAGCATAACTAGCAACTATTAAATTTATCAGATGGACGAGCATATATTGAGAATAAATAAAAGTGTAAAGCACTAAATTCTCGCGACTTACATGAAATCCGATGACAGCCTTGCACCTGTTGATCAAAAGGATTGGAGGATGATCAGGATCGGGAGTTTCTGTTCTGATCTTGCATATTGCTGCTGACGATGATGATAACAATGACAATAGTAGCGATGCCGATAGTAGCAGCAGCAGTGGCAGTTGGCACTGGCATGGAAGGGAGGGAGAGGAGAGGAGAGGAGAGAGAGAGAGAGCACTGGACGATGACAGTCAGTGCAGCAGGTTGCAACGTTGGAGACGATCTGACGTAGAGAACGTTGCTGCAGGAACGTACGATTTCCTCGTGGTTAACTTGCACACGTCAGTCACTGATGACGTAGCGACGATGGTGCTCACTAACGTAAATATGCACAGATAACGATACCTGCGATAACCAGCGTCACCTCGATCGGTACGAGCATTACGATTGAGAAGAGCGCGAACTTATTCTTCCCGAACGAACGGCCATTCGCGACGAAATTCTTCGGTTCACTTTAATGGTTGCGCCAGCACGCACGTAAGCCCGTTGCTGTTCGTGAGTACGTACCCAAGCGACACTACTCATCGTGGTCGGCGTCGTCGTCGTCCTCCTCCTCGTCGTCATCGTCATCGTCGCCGACGGCGGCGTCGCTCTGACATCCGAGTTACTATAGGCAACTCTGCCTAGGGAAACCGAAGTACGACGACGATGTCCAGACGAAGAAAGGAAGAGAGAGAGAGAGAGAGGGGGGGGGAGGGGGGGAGCTCCGAGTTAAATCGCGTCGACGATTCCCGCGCGCGAAGATTCACAGAAATCCGTGAGCACCGTACCGCGTGCAGAGTACTGCGAGGTAGAGTCTGCAGTGTATAGGCACTACGATATTATTAAGACTTTAGATTATAACGTGTGTAGCGGCGTCCTAGCTGCCACCGCTACGTAAAGCAGAGCAGCAGGCAACGCGAACGAGCCGACGAATGAGCTAGTAGACGAGAGACGGGACGAGAGACGGGACGGAACGAGACGAGACGAGACGAAACTGAACGAACCTACGTAGAAGAGAGCGAGCGTGAGATCGGAGAGCGAGAGAGTCGCAGCGCGCGCGAGCGAACAACCAGCCGGCCGAGCGAGTCTCGTCGTCGCTCGTCGCTCGTCGCTCGGCGAACAGCCCGTCCGTGGCCCCCACGTTGTTTGTCTCGCGAGTGGCCTGTTTACATGTTGACTCTCTGTTTACGCGTTTGATGCCCCCTCGGGCCCGCGACGCCCGCACTGCCCGCCCCTCGAGCGACGCCCGCGCGTCCCCCGGAATTCCCTATCCCCTTTCGCTCGACACTCGACACTCGCCTCTCCGCCGCTCCGCCGCTCCACCACCCATCGCCGCTCACTCTGGTTGCAGGACGTCAGGCGACGCCTTCGTTTTTCTCTTCTCGGCACCTTAAGGCCATTGCACACGAAACTTCCGTAAGAGTTACTCTGCAAGGTGTAGACCGATGCCCATCGTGTCGTCCATCGACTCGTTTCTTTCCACGCTCCGCGTTATCCTTACGGAAGTTCTGCGCTGCCGGTGCGGCCTTAATGCTCCTGATCCTATTTTGACCTCCCGCTTTGCCTCGCGTTTGCTCTGCGTATCTCGTCTCTCCCGTCGCATCAACTCGATTGACCGACCGAGCGTTTTACGCGTCAGGTCGTCTCGCTCGACGCTTGGTCGCCGATTTCTGCGCCCGATTCTCGATGACCGACGCATCGTCGAAGCGAGTTCGGCCAGAAAAGACAAGAGAATCGACGCAGGCTAATATTTCGACTTTTGAGTAATTTTGTTTGAGCAGTTGTATCAGCCTGTTTCGCCGATACCGTTCCGAGTGTTCTTGACAAGGACACGAGCGAGCGAGATTGGAAATCTGTTTGCGCTCGTCGCAGGCTTCATGCGCTTATCTAAAGAAGAAAAGAGCGGCCCAGCATGGAATTCGAGTGTTGCCAGTCCGAGGCCAGGCTGGACCTTACGGAGAAGACTCGAACGTTACGGCCGTTAAAAGGCCGGATAAACCCCACGACTACGCTCTGCGTATTCTTTGACGCATTGAATACTTACGAGAGCTCTCGCCAATTCTGGCGGCCGCGCAATCGTCCGCGACGCGTCCTCTCGTTACCTCCGCGCAACCATCCGACGATCTTAACTGCTTCCACTTGTTTCTTTATCGACATGCTAATAAACGTTTTCCCCTCGTAGCCGCCTTCTTCGATGAAATTGTTGCAAGAGACATCGGCGCAGCGCGACGACAACCGGACAACGCGAGGCGACACTCGCGCGCGCGCATGCGCAGTGCCGCGCCTACGCACGCGAGGGCTCCGAGCCACCGGTCGGATCCACCAGCAAAACAGCTAAACGTTAAGTCTTTACGCTACGAAACAGGATGAAGAACGGGAAGGAATGAGAATGAGTAGAAAGGGGGAGAAATAAAAGTTAAAAGGAGAAGGGGATCTCGTCAATGACTCGGAGCACTTATGTAGAGTTATGAGTTATGTTATACGTTATGTTATGTTGCTTCTCTTCTCGCCGATTGTAGACACTCGGTTTTATCCGGAACACGTTCCGCGAACCGATGACGAACGTCCTGCGAATGTAGCGTTCGCTCCTCACGAGATCGTCGTACCTGCTCCTCTCTAGCGCACGAGCGCAAATGGGTCTGGCCAATCGAACGATTACGGCTGCGTCCACGTGGAAAGAAACGTCAGGGTCGAGTGGCGCACCGATATTTATCGTATTACATCGATTATCAATGATTATTTTAAGGCGAGGGCTACTCTGTCTGTCGGTAGGCAAAAAACCGAAGGGAGATCCTATTGGCTGATTCTTGGCGAGAACCATCGGCCGCCTCTGGAACTCCGACTCCTTCTTCTCTTTCCCTAAACCGCGGCTGCTATTTCCTATACTGCTAAATGCAGTCACTCGCGCGAGCACTAATTGCAAGTCCGTCCAGCGCGTGCGCGCGCGCGCGCGGCTCCCCGGTTAACCAGCTATCCGATTAACTCGATCACCCGCACCGACTGCGCCCCGCGCCGCCCTCGCTTGCTTCCTATTTATCTTTCCGAACTGCCCAAGTGAAATTACATCGATACCTGATCGGTTTATCCGTTCATCAATTAATCTTATCGGCGAAGCGTATACATACGTGCACACCTAACCCTTCTCCGGCTCCTCCTCTTTCAATAACCCTCCTTTCCTGTCCGTGCATCGCTCTATCCTTCTCTCCTGTCCGCGGCTTCTCATCCGGAGCGACGATTCGCAATGCGGGACGCTCCTCACTCGCGTAAGCCTCACTTTGACTTATCGTTAAGGCGCGATCGCAAAGTGCGATCGCCGAGGAACTTTTGCTCCTCCTCCTCCTCAAACTTACCGGCAATGAGATACGCGTTAGGAAAATACAGTAAAGTCGAATCCAATTTCGCTCTATGCTACGTCAAATAATTGTTCGGCATCTGCGACAGTGAATATCATTGGTTTGCGAGGCCGAAGCGATTCTTAAGTACGCGTTACCAATTAGCCGTGCAACTGATCTGATATCAATGAACTACATATGTGGATTGTAGTAACGGCCTGAAGCTACGTAACTCTATGAGTCTTTTTTCTTGCAGCACATCTCCTGCCTGGTTATCCCTTATTATCCCTGGTTACCGTTGAAGCTGCGACTGCCCTGAGGCGCGTGCCAAGCCTTTCGAGAGTCCGAACGAATCGCGTAGGTCGATCAACTAGTCGACACGTTGACGCAATCGCCAGTTGCGTCCCTCCTCCGGCTCCTCCAGCTCCTCCGGCTCCTCCAGCTCCTCCTGCCCGATTATTTATTAATTCCATCCGAATCAAGAGAGCCCTGCTGCTATACCTGCTACAGCTATCCTAAGGCCTAAGGCTCGTTTAGTACGCTACGAAAATCTAAACCTCCGAAAATTGGTGTTTCCTGCATCCCATAGCGAGTTAACTCTGTCGTGGCGCGTACGAGTGAGCGAATAATTTACTAGAAATCGGGAGCGGACGCGTCAATACCTAATTATCGCGAGTGTATTCCTTTTTTTCCTTTTTTCCTTTGCCAAAGAGGAAACGCAGTCCTTAAGGGCGGAAGTTGGCTGTAGCTGTAGAGGGTCGGATTGCAAGGAAATAAAGAATCGATTAAGAGGACTCCTTGGGGGAAAACGACGAAAGCTATTCCCATCAGTGTTATATCCGTTTTCCGGAGTGATAAAGGAGATGAGAGGTGGAGACACACGGGCATAGATAGAAATGGCGACGGAGGGGGGGACATCGCGTATATCTGATTCCAGTTATTTTTTTCTCGTTACAAAGTTAAATAATGAAAAGCAGTGGCGATCTTATAGTAGTAGTGTACTAGTAGTATAGTAGTATAGTAGTATAGTAGTGCAATACTAGCGGTGGTAGTAGTTAATCAAAAGCCTCTCCTTTATTATATTCGTTTACCTATAGGAAAAAGCGTAAAAACGTGTAGGAGCGGAGCAGTTATATCCTGAATTGTCGATTTCTACCAATTTCCAATATTCACATCGCGGAAGCAATAAATACATTTAGACTTTGGTAGACTTTCTAGAATTAAAGAAAGATATGAAAGTAACGGCGAAAAATGATGAGCTCGAGGAGAAAATCGAAGGATCGTCTTGAAAAGGGACACACGGAAAATTTAATAGCCGTAACGAGTGGCGAGTGACGGGGGTGGCGGGCGGAAGGCGGAAGGTTAAAAGATTGAAAGCAAAAAGTAGCTGATATACTTGCGAGGAACAAAGTCGATTGCGATTGGAATACTTTATCCGAGTAACAGAGCCTGCAGGCTCGGTTGGGGTAAAGAGGGGAATAGGCTTTGGCATTATTAACAACTTCATTTGCCCTCCCGCTTTCACTTTTCACATTTTCCCCTTCTCCCTTTCCTTCCGAGCTGTCGTACATTCTCTTTCGTCTTTCTCCTCCTCCTCCTCCTCCTCCTCCTTTCGCTTCTTTTGCTCGAAAAGCGTATCTTTCCAAGAAAGCCGCGCACGCAACAATCGAGCCAAGCCAATTCTATTTATTTAACCAGAACTTTTGTGTGAAATCCATCAAGAAGGGAGGCGGCTCTCTCTCTCTCTCTCTCGGAGAGGAGAAAATAAAGAGCAAAGAGCATCATTGTTATCGAGCTATCAGGTAAAGAGAAGCGAAGAATCTGCTTGGTCGAGTCCATCCCGACGTTCGACACATCCAAACTCGATCGAGCACTATGCTATGCAGGTGCGCGTGTAGGGATACGAGCTGCGTTTCTTTACCGAACTCTTTCCCCGTTCCGGCTGATTTTCAATACTTCGCGACCGTAATGTCGGGCGACGGCTCGAATCGTTCCACCTTTCTAGGTTTGCCTTAAAGGAGACAAGTTAAGCCTGAGTTGGGCGATAGCGCGATCGGAGGCAGCCAATCGGCCGTCGGGCCTGGATGTAAATGCGTTTCGGTGTATTTCGCCGAGTGACAAAAACATTAACATAAATCAAGAAGTGGGAACAAGTAACAATGGCCCAACTGGGTGAGAGAAACGCGTCAAAGTCGAAGTTAAGACATTCGGAAAGCAAAAAATGTTTGCTCGAATCAGTTAATCCGGCACTCGCCTTTCTCTCTTCCTCTTTGACTATTCAATTGGTCTTTCCAAATAATAATGTCAAAAGTTTAAAGTAATTTGTCCAATTTCCGACACACATTCGCCGCGGGTCCATTATTGAGAATTTCACCTGAAGCTGCAAACTATTTCCTTCCCACCTACACGAGGCTCTTCGGGCAAAACGCATCGACCGAATCCGAAAGCTCTGCCGTCAAACCGTTTGCTAATATCGTTCGTAGAAAATTGGCCAAGTTCGCCCACTGGACTCCCAGCCTCATAAATCCCTTAACTTACTTGTTATCCGAGCGTAGACCATAATGTGCACTTCTATTAGATATTAATCAACTCAAGCATCGTGTTCGGGGCAACCGACTGAGGGAGGTGGATCCTCAAATCCGTCGACAATAATTGTCGATGATATTAATTCGATGTCAGTGAATCGATACGCCAAAATAAATGATAATTTATCATTTGAAAAACTATAAGTGATCTATTACCTTATAAAAAAAAGGAAACACCTCGGGATACCTGCGTCCATTTAGTCTTACTGTGACTTTACCTGAAACAGAGGTAAGAAAGAGCCACATTTAGAGAAATTCAATGAAGAAGAGGAAGAGGAACGAGCGAGTGTGCTCTCGCAGCGATCCTTCGGGGAAAGGTGTGCGTTTCGCCGATAATGTTTTTCTCGTCAGTGCAATTACTTGTGGTGGGTGGAGGTGGGTGGAGGTAGCTGCGCAGGTAGAAGAAGAAAGAACCAAGTCATCAATCAAGGCTCAATCAAAGGGCACAAGGTATCGATCGTCTAAGCCTAAGAGTTAAGGAGGGATGGTTGTCGAAGTCAAGGAGAAAGAGAGCGGGAGAAAGTAAGGAACGAGATAAGCTCGGTAGAAGATAGCTTAAGCTTAAGGAAAGGGAGAGCCGCCAAGAGAGAAAAAACTTTCTTATTAACACAATCAATCAAGCCACCTCGAATTTAAAGCATTTTTCTCGATTTTCCAGGTGGTTGCACGTGGGGGGGGGGCGCAGGTACCCGTACCTATTCGCGGCTGAAGAGCTTCGTACTAAAGGCAGAGCGAAGGGCAAGGACGGTCGATTCGAGTGAGTGTGTGCGAGAGAGCGAGAGGGAGAGAGAGAGTTGTAACGGCAAGGGGTCAGGGGAGTCAGAGAGAGTAAACGCTGATCCCATAAGTTTTCAGCAATCGATACGAAATTAAGGAGCCGAGAAACGGCAGCTAATTACTCGACGTCGAACCGCGGAGCGCGTAAATCAACATCGACAGCGAAACAGAAAAATAATATGAAAAATTCTTAACTATAGAAGAACTTTGTCTTTTGTTCGAATAGTCGGATATATATATATATACGTATATTAATTGTACATATAATATGTACAACCGAGCCCATATGCTCCTCAGCCTCATAATTAGTCTCGCCTCCCGAAGCGAAAGCCACAACTCCTTTGACCCAATATTCTCCGAGCTTTATTAGAATGAATCTGCAAATTGTTTGATAAGGACCAACAGCGCAATAAAGAAAAAGCACCGAAGGAGATATTGAAAGAAGCGAGACAGGCAGATGCGGAGGTGACGAGTTTTAAACTCGTAAAAGTTCAAAGTCAGCGCACCGCTTATTCCATCTATTTAGCAGCAAGTTGTCTGTCGCAGTGAGTCCCCCTCCCGTCCCTCCCTCGTGCCCCCCCCCCCTCCCCACGACCCAGTACTACGGTGGCCTCTCCCGGCCACCATAGTCTAGTGGGCTTGTGGGCTCGTGGGCTTCTCCACACCCTAATCGCGCGGAGTCTCTCCACCATAAGGGTCTCCTTTAAGGGAAACTTCCGAGGCGACGTGTCACGATCCAAACAACTACTTTCCTTCTCTGTACGTGCAGGACGTCAAAGGTGGAAGGTGGAAGGTGGAAGGTGGAACCGTGACCCACTGCTGGGACCTCAGGGCCCCTTCTCTTACCGCGCGCCACTTCCTCCTCCTCCTCCTTCTCCTCCACTTCTTCTTCTTCTTCTCGTCGCGACGGGAAATACGCCAGAAGAGAAAGGAGAAAGTCTAAGAGTGTGTACGAAGCTGTCTCGGTTTACGGGAGTTTTACCGCTCGAGGGTTGCCCAGCCCCCAGTCCCCAGTCCCCAGCCCCCAGTCCCCAGCCCCCAGCCCCCAGCCCCCAGCCCCCAGCACACCTCTCCTCGAACGTCTTCGAATAAGAAAGGCGGGCTCCTCCGTGGCAGCTAGCCGGAGGTAATGCTGTGAAAACTGCTCAATAAACTTAATTTAAGTATCCAGCGCGCGATGCCTTTATAACGATATACTAATCATATTCCCCGAGACGACCCCGAGACTAGAGCGGGCCTTATCGCGCGAGGCGACCGACCCTTCCTGCTTAAGGGCGAACGTAAAAGGGATCCATCTAGGTTTATAACCGGAGCTCCCCCGCCCCCGCCCCCCTTCCTCCCTCCCTCACTTCCTCCTTCTTTCCCTCTCTGTACTTTGACACTTCCGGCTTCCCTCCTTCACGATTCGCCTCCACGATCAAACTCTCATCAAGGCACACACAACTTTATAATGGAAAGACACGAGTCTCGCGTTGAGCCACATATTATTTGATCCAGAAGTTCTGCGCGAATAGTCCCCTCGTTGCGGTCCAGTAATTGTTTTCAAGTTTGTCGCGTCGATGAGGAGAATCTGGATATGCATGGATGTTCCTAGTCATTCGTCATCGCGCGAGTCATTGGTTGGTTGGAAAAAGTAATTGCAACCGCGAGACTCGACGGCAGAGGACGCGGAAGTATCGAATCAATTTCTCTTATATTTTTTCCTTTTTCTTTTCCCCGCTCGTTTTGTCAATGCGTAATGCGGAAACCGAGGCGAACCCCACTTGACTGTTCTAGAAGTTCCTCTCGCGGTGCGGCTGGTCGCTCGCACACAAAATCCTCGCCCGTCATTAAACGCGATCGATTCAAGAATCCTCCTTGAAATCGATCTTCCCGCAATTCAATTAATCCTCACGTATTCGGTAAATGGGATTGCCTCGTCACGCGTGTCGTCCAATTCGAATAAACATCCTCAAGGGGGGCGGGAGGGAGGGGGGGTCCGAGAAAATAGAAGAATGACAGGGAAGGTTCGCGGACGTGTGGACGCGTGGACGTTTAGTCGTTTAGTCGACTCGCCGCGTCATCAGGGATTTGGATGTCAACTCGCGTCTCACCTCAACGAAAGCCAGTGGAGATATTTATTTATTTAACATTGCAAT
The DNA here is from genome assembly GCA_030142375.1 of Calameuta pallipes. Taxonomy (NCBI): domain Eukaryota; kingdom Metazoa; phylum Arthropoda; class Insecta; order Hymenoptera; family Cephidae; genus Calameuta; species Calameuta pallipes. The sequence continues at coordinate 137,206 of JARQSW010000078.1, forward strand.
TTTCTATTTTAACGCGCTCAACTAGCAAGACAGCGTCCGATATAGGAGCTGGAAATTTGATATTACATCGGGTGGATCGATTATGGGTTCCACCTGTCGAAATTGCGGACTTCGCGATGCTGCGCGACACGAGTCTCCACCCCACGTTGTTCTTAACCTTTTGATGAAAAGTATGAAGCCTCCTGATACTCGGGAGCTACTAGGACATCTAACTATTTAGCAGAACGGATGGCCAAACGCGAGCTGATATTCTATGTATGCGTGGAGCGCGCTAGCTGGTCTTACAGACTTTAGTACTGGCAGCCACGAACGCGCGAACTGGAACATATAGTAAGGCGGCCAGTTGGGCCCCCTATTAATAGGAATCGCCACGGAACGACGGAACGACGGAACGACGGATCACAGATGCTTCGTGTAGAAGAAAAAGAGAAAAACGCGCGAACAGAGCGTAAGATTTGCGCGCGTCTCGAATGGCCAAAAGAATTTCGTTCAGCCGAAGATCCGAATTGAGTAACCGGCACGGTCTGTCTCGCGGTAAACATGCCGAATGCCCGGCTGAGACTTTACCGGAAATGTAGACATCGGACAACGCGGCGACAGTCCGAAGAAATTCATTTTTTATTGGGAGGAAGCTGCGGTGGTCCAGAGGTTCAATATTATTGTACCGACGTTCGCTGTGACGGTTCTTGTCAGGGTGCGTCAACGGGAGGACGCGTGCAGCCATAGAGATGAAATTCAGTATCTTCTTATTGGTCTTTGGCTTCTACATAACAGGGATTGCGCCGCGTTCTATTCCAGGTATACAGAACTATTAATACCGATATCTGACCGAAGCCCCGAGGCACAGAACGTCGCAGAGTCTCAGTTTTAATCAATAGCGAATTCACACTCTGTGCTCCCCTCGATGCGTTAACGGCTGCTTGGCAGTCGATTCCGTCGATTCCGTCGATCCCGTCGATGCGCCGCGCGCCAATCGCTTCGGCACGGATACGTCAAAGACGACGCGTGTCAATTACGAAAAAGGTGGTTGCACTTAGAGGGCGGGCTGGGAGACAAAGTGGGCAAGAAGAAAGTCTCCGGTCGGCTGTATCGTGCTTTATCACGATCGACCGGACGATATTCGCCAGTGAGGAAATTGAATCGCAATAATCGGATGGTGCGATGCCTGCGAGATTGCACCACTAACCGAATAATAATTATAAATGGAAATGAACGAGCAACGATGACTATATCGTGAAAAGCTTTGTATTTTCCAGGGTCTTAAATTCGTTGAGTGGGGCCAGCCGGACTCGCAGGAAACTTCCTTGACTCCGGAGAATGCAGATCAAGTTTTTATCGTACGAATCGACAGACCAATGTGCTATCTTATCAGGCTCAAAGCGAGAAACCGAGACCGAATGATTATAGTAAAGGCGCAGTTACCTGTAAACGCGGTACGCGTTACGTTGCCGTTTCGAAGGATGAGTAAAGTTAAACTCGGCGTTAACTTATCGTCAGTCAACCTTCGTAAAATGGGGAGCAACGCGCGGTGCTCGCACAAGAGCACGGTAAATCCATCGCGTTCTTCGCTATGTAAATCGCTTATCGCTTCGAGAGGACCACTCGGTATAATTAGCTGCCGGTAGAGAGAGAGAGAGAGAGAGAGAGAGAGAGAGAGAGAGAGAGAGAGAGAGAGAGAGAGAGAGACACGTGAGTGCGAGCAAGGGCGCAAGACAGAATAGGAGGAGGGAGAGGTCACTCTCGTGATAGCTATATGCATTATACAGAGGGAGAGAGAGAGAGAGAGAGAGAGAGAGAGAGAGAGAGAGAGAGAGAGAGAGAGAGAACTGCTAGGTAAGTGCATGCGGTATAGGGCTATTATAGGCAATGCGCGATGCCTGCTGGCAAACATGTGTGTATATTTACTATCTAACGACGAGGAGGAGCTGGAGGTGGACGAGGCAACGGACAGCAGGCAGTCTGCGGAATTGGGCTCTTCCGTTGTTTCTATTACAAAATAGATGGCGTGATACAGCCCGAGCACTCGGTGCTCTATTGCCACGGGACACCCTTTAAACGTCTATTCTCAAGTAACGACTTTATCGAGAAGGTTCATCCAGTTTCAATGCATGTCAAATTAATTTCGGATAAAAATCTAATAGTCAGATTCATTTTGCAGGTGTCCTTCGTAGAGATTTAATAACCGCTATTCCAGACTTCTACTCGATCGAAAGTCAGGAGGTTCGGAGCAGCCTACCGACTCTGGTCTCTCACGCTTCCCTAATTGACATTGACACGTTAAACCATTAAATGGTTAAATCGTTATGGCCAAAGATGCAACTACTTTTGTATACAAAACCAGAAGAATAATAAAGGATAATGCTCGGTATCGAGGTTTACGCGCGACTAGAGCATCGAGTCTAGTAGACGAGCGCGCGAGTAGCGCTCACGTGATCGGCAGGAAGCTGCCAATCGTCTTCGGCGATTATCCCGGTGCGCGTATGTCGCGCCGTGGGGCGTCGCTGCCTGCTGCACCAGGGACGGCGGCGTTAAGTAGATTCGCCGCGAACGACGTATCGTTTCGCACGGACGAGACACGCGCGCCGGAGCGCATCGCGCAATTCGCCCTCGTACTCGCTTTTCTCTCTAGGAGCGAATCGCGATATCCGCGTCGTCCGCTCGGCTCTGAGCCTTTGCGCGTCTTTGCGCGCCTTTCCGAGTCAAGTTGTGCCTTGCGCGGCTACTACGATATTTATCATAATAATGATAAACGCTCGTGTATCCATCCATTCATCCCACACAGTAAATCTCGCTCGCAAATTGTCATGGACGAGGTTATATCATCGTCCTTCTAATGACACTCCGCACTCCGTAATTTCCCCTCTGATCTACATATACGTGTACATTTACATGTAGACTCTAGACTTCTAGAGTACAGCAGAACAGTAGAACAGTAGAACAGTAGAACAGCAGAACAGTAGAACGGAGAGCTCTCTGCGTTTGACTCGGCAGCTTCGATGCCTGTCGCATCCATTGCATCGTTTCTTCTTTCCCAATTGACATGACCTGCATCAGATGTTCCCTTTCGAACGAATTATTAGATGCACGCAACGCACCTCGGTCTCTCGGTTTCTCTCTCACTCGACACGTGTCCCACATAGGCGCTACAACGACATCTCGAGAGCAAAAATAGTAATAGATACCGAAAGGACGTTAACGGGGGAGGATCCGATCGAGCAGAAACGAGAAAAAGGCGAATCTCGGCAGACCTCGAGACGACGACCCGGACGCAGCAGGTACACGCGGGGAGGAGTGGACCAGCCCGGACTTGTCCGACAGTGGATTCGCGATTGGACCGCCGCCATCTCGGTTCCACATCCGAGAGCCTCTTTTTCCTCTTATCTATTGTACAATCGCATGAAACCTCCTTCGAATTGCTCGATCGCCGGAGCAATTCGAAGCTCCCGAAGAATCGGAGCGCTGGACGACGTCGACGACATCGACGACATCCAAAGGCACGCGTGAAAAACCTAACCTAGCGCGATATTCATGGGTCGAAAATCGGTGTAAGATTCGACTGCGTCGACAAACGAGAACTCGCTGCGAGAGAGTCGAGCTGGTGTGTAACGAGAGTATATACGTGGGTCCACTTATCTCCGGCAAAACATCATTGTGCAAACAGCAGTTGAGCTCCGAGCGATAAGAGAAAAAGTAAGCCTGTAACGTAAAGGCAGGAGGCCGAGAATTCAACTTTGTCTCCGTTTTCATTTCCATTTATATCTCGAGTCAAATATCAAATGGGCTGTCGAACGAGCTATGCGCAAACTGTTATGAGCTAGGAGCGAGACGTCGTCAATCCGAAGTGAAAATATCGATAACAAACCTGCTCATGCGATCCAGACGTCTCACAAATTAGGAATTTTTATGCCGCCCTCGCGCCAGCCGATGAAGAAACACATTTCCAAAGCCTCGATAAATGCAATTAAATTGCGGCAAGATCAACTGCGAGACACACGCGAGCCATCCATGCTTAAGAATTCTTAGAGAATTTAAACAATTTCCTATAGGACTGTTCCTATGCACTTGCACTTGATCGCATGAGACGTGATAACGCAGCTACGATTTTTACGGACAATCGGATCGAGGAAAATATAGAAAAGTTATTGGAAAGACGTCGATTGTCAATGCAATCTGCGAGGAGCCGCAATCACTGTTCGCGCTGTTTTTCGAAAAAATTAGGAATCGCGATTTGTGGAACGCTGGGAGCGTAAACGATCGAACCGAGTCGAGCGACAAACTGATAAGAGTTCTCGCCCGGCGGACGATTTAAAGTGATACCGTTAGGAATCTGTCCTCTCTCTCTCTCTCTCCCCCCCCCCAACTTCTCTCTCTTGTCTCTTCGTCGTTCTCGTCGAAAGATCCTAATCAAATGATCGTTGAGTCAAATTTGATCATACCGAGCGAACACGTGGAACGTGGTATCTCTTTCTATTTGTATATTGTGCGCCTCTCCGGCCCCCCGCCCCCCTCCCCGCCACGATCGTGATTCAAACGGGAACGAAGCTGATTTCCTCGATTCCGCAGCGCCTCTCAATTCCGAGGATGCATTCGTCACCAGGCGATAAGCTCTTGCTTGGCATACAGCAATTTTCACAACACCTTGTTTTTTTGTATTGCATGGCTCAAGTCATGGGCTTATCGAAGCTGCCTCGTGCTGTCGGTTGGTGATTTATGCTGAGAATGTCGAGCTGACAGAAAGGGAGATAGAAAGAGAGAGAGAGAGAGAGACAGAGAGAGAGAGAGAAGAAAGTACAACGAGGGATCACATTAATCGACGCGACAAAGGTGTGGGAATTTTTAGATGAAGCCTCGGTGCTGCAAAACCTATTGAAAAAGAAATGTCGATCTCTTTAAAGGATTTCGAAGAAGAGTTAAGCGGGAGGAATACGTTGACGTATCCTGATCCCATTAGTTATTAGTTATTAGTTATTATCTTCAGAGGCACATTTGAGCCTGATCGAACCGAATCGTTAGGCAGTCGGTTTACATAAAGATTTTAATATAGAAGGTGGAATATCCCGATATGGCGTCACTCCGAGTGCACAGCGATGCATCCTTTACATTTCTCCACCTCTTATCTCCGTCTTCCATTCGCGTGACCACCATAACCTTATCACACTCACGGTGGCTTTCACATTTTTTTTTGCGATTCGTCTAAGAAATTCAATAAGTCCTGTCGCGTGCAATGTATTTTATTCGGCCCAAAAGAGATAATCTTCTCAAGCCGAGCATCCGACAGATAGCAACGATATAGACCTCGTAGCTTCAAGAGTGCATGGAAAACTGGTTACGCAGCGCGGAAGCTTGTTCGACAATTCTGTAGCCGCTGTAATCTATGACGTCTGCCCCATGTAACGTCATAGACACATCATGGAAAATGGAAATCCCTTTGGAAAGGGACGAAGGCACATTGGGGAGGGAATCGACATGGTCCTCGAATCCGTAACAACTCGCATCGTTCCGGTTTGGAGATTCATTCCGACTGCCGCCGATATAACGACTCTGTTCCTATTGACAGCGAGCAGGTAGCTCGTTGATGAAGTGCGATCTGCTTACAGGCCGGCGGAACACGGCCCAACGGCCCAACGGCTCAACGGCCCAACGACCCAACGGCCCAACGGCCCAACGGCGACGCGACTTCACTGCGGGAAGGAGGTGCCTTCGCGCAACCAGAATCCACATCGAATTACCTCGTCAATGAAGAAGCAAGGGGATGTTCGAAATGTCTGTGGGAAGGGTGAAGGGGGGGGGGGGCTATCGGAGAGTCGATAAGCAGTGAGAGACCAAGAGGTTACAGCAGCTACGGAAATAGGACGTTGCTGCAGGCTGGTTTGCCTGGGTGCTGCTAGGCAGAATTCGCGGTTGTGTCGCGTCGCTCCTCGATCCGAGGGAAAATCCCTTCGCGCGCCGATTCCTTCGAGCTGGTGATGGTCCTAACTGGGCATTTCTCCGGGCATCCTCGAGACTTGCCGATACATATCCTACACGGTGGCATAATGCGATAGAGCGGCGAAGAGTCGAGGAGAGAGAGGAGAGAGAGGAGAGAGAAGAGGGAAGAGGACGACCGGAGAGGCTGCAGGTTCATCCACGTAGCACGATTCGTCTCGGCTCTCCGATAGAATCCGAGGACACGGTTGATCGAACACGCGAAGTAAATAGTTTAATGCTCAACCCGATGCGATAACTATAAGTGCTTAAAATTTTGATAATCAAAAACAATACAGTATGATCTCTGAGAAATTATTAGTCGATATTCAAGTTATTATTAAATGACTGCAGTGGCTGTAGCGAGGGACTTGAGAAGGAAAGACGAAAGAAAATAAAGAGTTCCAGGGAGATCCTTAGAAAAGAAGATGGAGAATCACGAAGGAGGCAGCGGGCCAAGACGCGATTAATATAAAAGTGGGTGGAGCCAAGCCAGACTCCAGGCACCGGAAGTGGCCGAGAGTCTAAGAGAAAGCAGAGAGAGTCAGTTGCCCCTCAGCCATCCTCTTTCTCTGGCGTCAGCATCGACATCGCCGTAGGTGCGCGAGTAGATACCGACAGCAATTCTATCGATACAGCAAACGTACATCCACTGTCTAGATGGCAGCTTCCACGTGTAGCAGCTGTGTAGACGGACGCACACAGTGCTAATCGGGACGCGTCAATTGGGTTGGGGCGGTTGGGGCGGTTGGGGCGGTTGGGGACGGCAGGCGCCCCGCGCACTGCGATGCTGGTCCATGAGCAAGCGGAGGGAGACCCCTGGAGGAGGTCTTAGATCGGTGCAGGTGAGAAAACGAGGGAACTTCCGGTGGGAAGTGGGATGGACGAGACGCCGCCGATTTGCACACCGAGACGACACGAGTGACGCGTCGGGGCTGCGTCGAATCGAGTCAAACGCAGCCCTCGAATTATGTCGAATTATGCATATTCGCTCGTGCTGTTTAGGGTTGGGGCGCAGAAGATACTTTTAACGGGGAAACGAAGCAAGATTCGAGAGGATGGGAATTATCCACGCATGCAGCACACACTCCCTCCCTCTCTTTCTTTCTCTTCTTCTTCTTCATCTTCTTCATCTTCTTCTTCTTCTTACGTGTCCCTTGTGCACACACTCATTCGGTGGTGGTAACAGCCGAGCTTCCCACCTCGGGGGTAGCTGCTTGCCACTTCTTTAACGCCCCCAAGTAGACTAGGACCGCCTCCGTCTCTGGCTTGTTCCACCTACTATCAACCCCCGGGGTGATAGCTACCCCCCTCATCCCCCCCCCGCCCCCCACCCGCAGTTTCCTAGTCTCGGCAAACTACCAAGAATCCCTCCTGCCATCTCCTCCGAGGGATTGCATTACACGATAGCGAGAGAAAGAAAAGAAAAAAGATATACGTCAAAGCATTATACCTGAATACGACGCAGATTCTTCTCCCCTAAGAAACAGTTTTCCTTATTTAAATCTTTCACTTAATATAAATTTATCGACTTATTGGACAAGTAAATTTCGCGGCAGAGCGGTTCCCCACGTGGAAACTCGCAACAATCACATTTCTTGTTACTGTTTGCCTACTGCCTGTTAATTTACAAAAATTATTTTCTAAGATGATCGATAATAATCGGTGCTCTAATTTTATAAACGCGACGAACGATATTGAAGGAGGAATTGAATTCACATATCTTAAGCATGGGTGTCATAAGTTGCAATATCGTCATCCAGATTAATGCTCGGAAAGTGAAAAAAGTTTGTTCAAAGTACAATCCGTTGAGTAATAATTGAGTGAAGGAGATTATCTAGTAACAGTCGTAACAGTCATTAGGTTACGATGCGTTATGAGTTACGACGCATTATGACACGAAGCCTATAAAACGACTCCTAACTTTGTATGGGATCGCGTTGTACGTATTATGGGGTGTGCTCTTTATACGTATGCCTGAAATTCAAAGAGTATAACGAACAAATAAACAAAGCTTCTCAGTTACGTACTACTTACGTGCACTTTGAATAATTCAATTGAAGCACACGAGTGACGCTACAAATGCGAACAGCAGTCTATACGTATATGTACATATGTACCGAACAAGATCCGAACGAATGGAATATATGTATACATATACTAAAGACACGTATAAGCAGGGAAGCATATAGGCAGGCAGTCAGGCAGTCAGGCAGTCAGGCAGTCAGGCAGTCAGGCAGTCAGGCAGATCTGGTAAACGAGGCATCGGTATAAGAGTATCAGTAGTTGCAGGGATGGCTAGCTACCTGGATGGGTCTCCAGCGTGGCTCCAGCATTTCTCGCTTCCTGGTCGGCGGTGGGTTCGTGGCTGTCGATGAGTCGTCCGTTCTTCGTGTGCGAAAGGAGGACTCGAGAACGATAAGAGGAGGAAGGCAAAAGAACAAACGTCCAATTCCTTTTCGTCGATTTGGGCACCACGATGATTAACCAACCTCGATATACGGAGACAACTAGAATTCGGAGGACTATAATAGGATAAGGTGTAATATAGAAGAGTGTGGCTCTTGTAGCAGTAGTCGAAGCAATAAGAACAGTTGAAATATCAGTAGCAGCAGTAGCAGCAGCAGTAATAGTATCAGTGATAGTAGTCGTGGTAGTAGTAGTAGTAGTAGTAGAGGGGGGGAGAGAGAGAGAGAGAGAGAGAGAGAGAGAGAGAGAGAGAGAGAGTAGAGTTTACCAGTAGATGCAGTAGTAACAGTAATGGTAACGTAGTGCAGTAGCCATAGTAACAGTTCAGTCATAGTGGTGATAGTGCCGTAGCGATAGAGCAAGGTTAATGTCGAAAGATAGAGAGAAGAAACGGGGAGAGACGAGAGTTAGGAGCGAGGATGTAAATGTGGCCGGGAGGAACAACAGGAGGGGAGGGAGGGGGGAGCAAGGGGAGAAGTGCCCCCTCTCCACCTCCCCCTCCCCCTCCCCCCGCGCCCTCAGATGCAAGAGCGAGATGGCACACAGCACGCGCCACGCGAGTGACAGCGCCAGCAGCTGTCAGGAGGAAAGGAGTAGGAGTCTCGAAGGACGTTGCAATTGCGCGAATTTTTCGAAACTTCCGCGTGAAATAGTGATTCGCTCGCGTATTAAGTCGATGAGAGCCTCTTCCACTGTGCGCCGGGACGCAGGGACGATCATTGTGACGTGCAAAAACAAAGTTCAGTTGCGTACGTAATGAAGTTACCGCTCGGGTAAATCCGCGCGTCCTTTGGTCGCCGTTTCCTCGAAATGATTTGCTTCTGTCGACAGTTTGCGACCGTATATGTATATGCGATATTCTACTCAGGCAATTAACATGGTCGACGTAAAACGGGAGGCCGTATTGTCCTCTGTATGGTAAAAATTGGCAGTCGGTAATAAAAGATTTAATGCAAGAAGAACGTGGCGGTACGATGAGGGGGTTCGCGCGCCGGTGGCTGCCGTCGCGACTATGCATCGGGCGTCGTTCGGCCGAGCGCCGCCGCCGCCGCCGCCGCCGCCGCTGCCACCGCAGCCGTCCTTCCTGCACCAGATATTCCTACCCCTTCCTTACCCCCCACCCCGTATCCCACGACTCCACGATTGCTGAGTCGACGCACTCGGTCGCGCCACCGACGCCGCCACCGACGCCGCCACCGACGCCACCACCAACGCGCCACCGACACCCAGCGACATTATAGCAACATATCCATCAGTAGCAATACGAGTCAACGCTACACCCTTCATCCGTATATCTACCATTCGCACATTATATCTCTGTGTATATATAGTGCCAGAGGAAGTAGGAGAAGAATCGAAAGAAAGTAAGAAATATGATGAGTATGATGACTGATCTCCACGTGACGAGGAGCACACGAAAAGATCGAGAGATGCCCTTCGTTATAATCGGATAATACATTTTTCTCTAACACGTGTATGTATATAGCGAGTTCCTGAAAGTAAAGAGTCGAGTCTATATACCTATGGATACGTAAGTAGCTGGTTACCATAGACAGAACCTTACTATCGATTCGGCCTACTACCCACAGTCCTGAGATACTACCTGACGTGACCTACTGTCGGCCCGCGATGTACCCCGGTAGATACGAATTTCCTTCCTCTCGCGGGATCCCGCAGCTCCGAAGAAACAATTGTTTCTTCTTGTTGTTATCGTTGCGCTGCTGCTGTCGGCTAGGAAATGACCGATAAGCGAAAGTGTCGGACACGGAGAAGCCAGCAGCCAGCAGCCAGCCGGCACCTCGTGGAGCAGCGCGCGCGCGCGCAATTGGCACATGAGAATTCTGGCACACGAAATCGTGTCGCAACGCGGCAGCCGGCTGGATCGTTCGCTTTCAAGCAGCGCACCTGTTGCGCACGCTCTGCCCGCGAATTTTATTTCAGCCAGGCCGCCGCAATACGCAGATTATCATGACGCGTAAACACTGGCCCAACCGTTCCAGTTATCGCTGTATAATACTTCCCATAATGTTTTTGATTCGATTAACGACGATTCAGATTTAATCGGCACGGAGGACTCATTGAGGATTCCGAATAAATTGCTGCGGGCTAAGACCGAAAGAAAAAATAAGGCGTCGATGATCCAGCCTCGAAATAAAAAGGAGAAAAGGGAGTGACGTTCATGACGGGCGAACGCGAGGACGCGAAAATTATTCAGGCGGTCGAGCGCGCTCCGGAGTAAACAAAGGGTAAACAGGATCGATATACCCGCGAGAGGCAGGGATGGCGAGCGTGGAACGACGACCTACCGATATCTCGAGGGGATGTCGTGGAGGCACACGGTGCCAAGGAAGTGGAGGAAGTGGAGGAAGCGGAGGAAGCGGAGGAAGCGGAGGAAGCGAAGTAGCGGGGTGATGAACGGGCTTGGAACGCAGGCCCTGGAAAACGAGGCGGCACAACGCGCACCGCTTGTATTGTTGATTTTTGCATAATTTATCAAGGCTGTTTGGTTTAGCGTCCCCGTCGAGCAGGGTGAGTCGCGCGGCCGGCTGAGACTCGAGAAGAACGACGAGGCTCTCCTGGTTGTTGCTGCTTCTCGCTGTCCTTCCTGTTTTGTTGCTCCTGTCGTTCCTGTTGCTCCTGTTGCTGCTGGTCCCATATTCATGGGCACACAGACAAATTCAATCACAGAAAAACCTATAATAATTACCGATCTTTCGAATGAGCACAGGAGCTGCAGCTGCTGCCCGTCAGGACATCCTACGTGCAACAGTAGAATCAAGACATCTCACGTCGACCAACGAGCGGTGACTCGTGGGTTTAAGTTGAATCGGCCAGCCAGTTGCCCTGGAGTCCTCGAACGATGCTCGGGGCTGAAGAAGACAAAGAGAAATGCAGGAAACGAAGGCTCGTTTTAAAGAAGCGCCTAGCGAGTCCGGGTCGTCCAACCGGCTAGACTCGCGTTCTCTCTGTACCTACTATACCCAATATCACCACTATACGTACAACCATTATAACCACTATACCCACTATACCCACTATACCCACTATACTACTCTTCAATAGTTGTTTACCAGAGTCATACCGATCGATACTCGGTGTTTGCTATCAGAGGGAAACATGCATGCCAGGCGCTACTTGGCCAACACCAAAAGTAAACAGCGCGGACTGCACTCTCTCTCTCTCTCTCTCTCTCTCTCTCTCTCTCTCTCTCCCTCTCTCCGGCGAACCGCACTCCTGCACTATCCTAACCTAACCTAACCTAACCCACTCCAGAGTGCTGCTTCTCTCGTCTTGCCTTCAGGATTCCTAGATTCTCAAAAAAGTCTAATCTTCTCTCCCGTTGTGGACGCAGCTCGTACACATCATCGTAAGACTTTGCACTCTCGTAGGAAAAGTCGCTTCGTTCCGCTTAGGAGTCGCGACAAGACATTCTGCGAGAGGGGCGAAGCTGCCCTCGGAGAGTCGGAGGAAGAGAGAGAAGAAGATATCACGAGAGGGGGGGCAGAGAAGGAAAAGGGTTTGCCTAAACGGTCATACCAGGATGCCGGATCGTTTCACCTCGTACATTTGCATAATGGCCGCTTGCCGTTGTCCGAGGGCCGAAGAGCCGAAGAGCCGAAGGGTAGAAGTCGAGGGTGGAAACGTGGCTCGGTGTATCGAGCGTGAACCACTCGCCGTGTTAGTCGGATTTTTCCTTCCCAGTTTGAACCCATACTCGTACATACTTATCACGTCGCCATACTTCCATACATCTTTATACTTTAGCATGTAGTGCATGTACAGTTGCGCGCAGCCTTACGGTAATGGCTCCCCCCAGCGCTAACTCCACCTCATCTCGGACGCGTCTCGCTCGTTCCCCTCGCAGTAGTTTTAACCACAATAATAGCAGGAGGGGAACGAAGGAGGTAAAGAAAGAAAAGCGCGCGAGGTGGACGAGGACGAAAGGCGCCACGTGGATCTTCCGAAGGCATAACTATCCTTGCATGCGACAAATGTTATTGCACCGTAATGCTGGTGTATTGCATTTTATGGGAAAGTAGAAAGATTCATCGCCCCCGCGACGAGGAGTCGAATAAATATCACTAAAGTGCATGTCAACGTATCGATTACACAACTATGATACGACCGTATGACTGGATACGATGGCCGCCACCAGGTCAATGGAACATCAACATACAATTATCATCAAAATTATCAAAATATTCTTATTGGAAATTGAATTCGAGATGAAATTTCGTCTACATGACATCGAACGACTACTTAAGAGGCAGGAATTAAAATGACAAAAAAAAGCAGGAGGAGATAATGAGAGAAATGAGGAAGAAGGGAGCGAAAAGTCACCGCAAATCCGACTATACGAGAGAATAGGGATGCCGGTAAACAAACAGTGAAAATAATATAATTTACAGAGGATTAGGGAAAACGGGACCCAACGCGAAAGAGGGTCGCGGAGGGTCGCGGAGGGTCGCGGAGGGTTGCGAACGAGGTAGAGATACGCGAGCGGAGGCGGAGTGTTGGCTGTGTTGAGCTCCTGCTGCACAGAATAACTGTTTCTGGTTATAATTGATATCCTGGCAAAGCTCTATAATCCCTTTCGAGCTCTTGCCCTCCTCCCCTCCCCTCCCCGCCACGGTCGACGTTGTCGTTGCCCTCGACACCGACAACCTCCTGGAGTCGAAAGCCGAGAGAACACACCGTCACCCGGACACCCCTTGCTGGTCCCCATCGACCTCGTAGAAACATTTAGGAAGCAGCATGTACCGGCTCGTCTTACGGTCTCGCTCGAAATTCTACAATAGGAAGATCAATGACTATTTTGTGGCTCGGGGGAAGTAAAAGAGAGGAAGGAGGACGCGAGCCACCAACCGGAAGAGGCCAGTCGACACGAACACACAAAGGGTTTTCAAAAGGATCCCACGAGAGCGAATTGCATTGGTGCATTTTCCCTGCACTGGGCAACCGCGATCAAGATGTCTTCCTCGGAAATCTGACAGACCGGCTGGTTGGTTAGTCGAATGAACAAAAAATGGAAACAGAGAGAAATAGTATCTACGTAATTGGGAATCCCATAGAAAAGTCTTGCCGAAAAGCCGCCAGGGCCGCTGCGATTCTCTTCCTCTGAAACCATTTCGAAGCTCCATTCTCTACTGTACGGCTGACTCATATCGCGACTAACATTAATGCGACTGACCAGTGTGCCATTAGCAAGAATCTCTGCCGGAGCCAGAAACGAGAGCAGCAACGAGAGCAGCAACGCAGGAGCAAAGGGTCGTCCGAGCGGCTGAGCTACAGAGCCGCCGCCAAGCGAGCGCACGACTCTCCCCAATTATAAAAGTCTTCGAACAATGGAAATGCGAGAGCTGACATCGGACATCGGAACTGCGTCTGCTCGTAGAAGAGGCGAGGACGGAGAGGAAACGTGGGTAAATATGATATCTGTCCTTGTGCGCGAATATAACGTAAAAGTCAACTTTTAACTTTTACTCGAAGCTTTTCTCCTGTATAAACTATAAAAAAAAAGCCATCAACAAATTCCTGTGACAGGATACTTCGCGTGCACGTGACAATGCGACGCAACATGCTAATTGGGTTATACTGTACTCTGTCATGGACGTCACCGTATACGTAGACGTAGTGCATTACAATGATAATATTTAAATCATCTTAGAATCAAGTTAAAAGGCAGCAGTGTGTCAATATCGCCAATATCGCCAATATCGCCAATATCGCCAATATCGCCAATATCGTCAATATCGTCAATAAAAGGCACTACGAGTCGGTAACCTTTTTGAGTAACGTGGACGAAACTTATTAAACGATTTACGGACTTTAACTCTTTTTCACTCGTCTCTCCAGAATGCGTATACACCATGAACGGAGAAAGTTGAGAAAGTTAAAGAAAGCAAAGGACGAAAAGACATTAGATCCCTTGCAGCGAACTCGAGAGAAAAAGTTGGGAGGGCTGAGGGTTTAAGATGACAAATTAACGATGGAGCACTCGACAAGAGAATGGCAACTAATGCCAACTAATGCCAACGAATGCCAACCGTTTCGAAGGTGGCTGCGCGCTGAAAGATCGCTAGAGGAAAGAGGAGGAAGTAGACGAAGCCGGAAGAAAGTAAACCGAGCGCGCGTCGAAGGAACAAATCCGCGGAGCCTCTAATCCTTGACAAAACTCTGACGAGAACCCGAGAGGAAGAAAAAGAGATTGATCGCTCTTCCTCCGCCTCTCGTCCTCTTTCCATCTGGATTAGCAGCCGATACCCGCTAACCGAGTATCCTTCTGTCCCGAGTCCCGTAAATACTTACGATAACTTGCCGAGACAACATCAGTCAGCCACTCAAAGGACATTCGGAGGATTCGGAGTGTCTGTCGGGTCTGTCGGGTCTGTCGGGTCTGTCAGCGCGCGACTGTTGGGTTTTCGGTTGGCTCGCAGTACCAAACTGGCACTACGTATAGTGGCACGTAGGGAACAGTTACTGTGCTCCGGAGACTGGACGGCGATAAGGATGCGGAAGAGGGAAACGCAGATCGGCATACGGTAACTCGAAGGGAGTGTCGAGCGGCGTCTCGACGTCTTGACGTTCCGGCGTCCCGGCGTCCCGGCGTTTTGGTGCGACTCGAAGCAAATGCAGATCAGAGGGCAAGGATGAAGCGGTAAGGGAGGCGACTCATCCGACTTTAATCCATATTTAAGTAATTGTCTGTATCCGGCTGGGAGGACATTAGTACGGCGCCTCGTGGGTAATATCTTGAGCTAACTACTAAGAAGGCCCGAAGGCAAAACCAGGGAGAAAAGCGAAGGGGGCTGCTGCTTCCCTTAGTTGCTTGTTTTCGATGCTCTCCGAGCTTTGGTTTGGCTGGTTTAGCAAGGCGCGAATGTACATTACGAGACAACCGTCCGCTCGGCACTAATGATAATTGGAATGTTTCTCGAGAGACGAAACGAGTAGAGGGAAGACAATAGAGAGAGAGAGAGAGAGAGAGAGAGAGAGATACAATGAGATAGGAGATGAAGCTCGAGGGGAGGAGGAGCTTCCCTCGTGCGTGGAAGGAAAGTACCAGACGTAGATACTAAATTTGAGATCGAGAAAAAAGGAAAAGATTTAACGAGGACGGAGACACGTTCGACGCAGATCGTAAGTACTGCGCAACAGTCCGTGAAAAGGAGTTGGTGCGCGTAGAATGTGTTGACACGTACTCGGGATGCATCCGAAAATTGACGTCGATTTCGCGAATACGAGGATGCGTTGCGAAAAGAAAGCATTTATTATGGGACATCTGAGGCCGCGAAGCCTCAAGGCTGAGGTACAAGCCCGAAAAAGTCCAGAGGGTCGTTTGTTTTATAGATGAAGAGCCGGTATTTATTATATGGACGATAAAAGGTGTCTCATTCATCTTGAAGTTTAGCCAGCAGGGGGCAGCGAGGGAGACGCGGCGCTGAAGAAGAGAGAGAGAGCCGGAAAAGGAGAGTCCCCAGAAAGGGGAAGGGAGGGAAAGTAGAAGCGGCGAGCAGGAATCTTTCTTTGAAAGCTCGACAAAGCTTTTTCACGTGAATGTCAACTGGAATCGTGGACGAGATGGCCGAGATGGCCGAGATGGCCGAGATGGACAGCCAATATGCGCAGCTGTTTATTTCTAGGATTCCTGGCTGGCAATGGCCACCATACATATTAGGTGTCTACTTTAGCAAACAGGGAAGAAAAAACGTTTTAAAGTGGAGACATTCGAATTGAGGGAACAACAGTTTCATATGATTCTATTAGTTTTATTTATTGAGCGCAGCCGCAGGAGGTATACCTACAGGCATTAAGCTTGGCTGAAACGAATATGAATAGGAATATCGGTCGACACGAATATCGTTCTCATCTTCTACCAGAACCACCGTTTCCCTCGTATTTGACGTTCTTACTTGAGGCGTTCCGGAAACCCGACGGGAACCTCGTCAACCGCCTTCCGAGGATCCATCATTTTCGTCGCATCGGAATTCAGTTCCATCGTTCCGATAATCACTGGACGAAACGAAAGAAAGAGCTAATTGCTTGCGGTTATTGCGGTTATGGGATAAAAAAGGCCGAAGAACGATCGAGAGCCGCTCGAGAGGGAAGGAAGCCCGAAGTAAAGGGTTCCAGGGCTGGGGGAAGGCTCGACTTCGAGGAAAATTGGTCCAGTGGGACTCTTCTTAACAACTGCGGCTGTAGGCGATCTTAAGGGATGTAAGGAGGAAACTCCGGGAGGAAGTGGGTTGGACTGTGATGTCAGCGTAGTGTAGCGGCGCCTTAGTAGTAGAGCAGTGTGCCAGAGAATACTCTTCTCGGGAGCACCCCAGCGAGACGCAGAATCTTCCCTTCCTCTTTCGGCTCGATAACTCTGCCGAATTTGTAGTTGGCTTGTAAACGTAAACCTGACAGTTATATTCAGCCTCCTCTCATTAAACCTATACATATATATGTATATACTATAATTCTTGAGCGTCTTACACTCGTTACACCAAGACGCACACAAGTAATGAGCTTACGGCAAAACGAACGTCAACTATCGCCATTTTGTCTCTCTAATCTCTTCTCTCTTCTTCTCCTCGTGTTCCTTAGCCTGAAAACCTGAAAAAGCTTTCGCAACACCGGTGACGATGTCGCCGCCGAACTAGAAAGAGTTTTCTCTTCCGCATTTACGCATAATTCACGAGTTTTTTTTAAAATTGAATTGTCCAAGGCGATTCGAGAAGATGAGCAGGGACGTTTGCGCGGTGGGGAGCGATCGGGTGCATCGAACGGGATTGCTCTCTTGAGAAGTGTCAGGAAAGAGATTACGTAAGATCGAAAGATTGAAGAGTTACGAGAGGACTCTGGAGGAGTTGGCTGAGTCGCCGGCGGTTTAAAATAAACGCATGCGAATGTCAGTAAGTATATTATTCGCTTCTCCATTTGTACGCGTTGGCGACGAGTGTATTAGGGCTGCAGTAAGGAACGTGTCCGGAGAATGGCTGCGGATATTGGCCGTAGATATATTTCTTAAAGAGCAAAAGGGAGCGCGTTGGAACATAAAAAGATCGCCGCCGCCCTTATAGCAATATCGGACGCTCGTTTCTCTCTCTCTCTCTCTCTCTCTCTCTCTCTCTCTCTCTCTCTCTCTCTGCTATTCTAACCTTTCATTCTTCTATTTCTATGTGCTACCTCCGTGCCTCCCTCTTAGTGGGACACACTATTGCCGCCGATTTATGGAGCGTTCTGTACATTCGATATTTTCTATTGTCGATCGCCCAATTTGTCTTATTTATGTTTCTCTTAGGGTGGCCACTGGAGCCCCGGATCCCCAGTGAGCCCGATGCTTTGGCCAACTTCCACTACCTTCTTCTATTGGCTCTCTTCCATCATAGCCCGCTCTCCCTCTCTCTCTCTCTCTCTTGCTATCTATTTTCCCCGAGTATTCTGAGAACGAACTCCAAATGCCCCGAAATCTCCTGAAACATCCGCACCCGGCCACCCGGGTCGCCCACACTCGAATATTACTAAGAGGCGACTCTGGACGAATGCAAAACTTACATCGTCTCTGTAAACGCTGCCGAGTACAATTGCATTCTCTGAGACACTGTCTGGAATTAAAAAGAAAAAGAAAAAAAAAGAAAAAGGAATTCGGAACGCGCTGCAGGCGAGGTATCGAAACGCGCAACCAGCAGCCAGCAACCAGCAACCAGCAACGCGCACACGATCTGTCTTGGAAGGTAGTTCAGGTGGCGGCGTTAATGCGAGAATAAACAGCGAACCAAGGAAGCGAATCCCTCTGGCGGCGGCGGCGGCTTACACGGTTTCCTCCCAAGGCGTATTTCCTCTTACTGTTCGGGTAAGCTCGGTTAAGCCGAAACCAGAACCCGGCCGCGTCGCCTTGAGGTTCGTGATTCGAGGTTCAAGAAGACTCGGACACAGAGCGGGACTGCGTGAGAGAGGGCTTTCTAATTAAGATCGTTAAACTGCCATGAAATTCAAATTACGTTTAGAGGTTTAGGAGAGTACCAACCAGGTCACGATCACAGTGGACTATCCTAGTTATACATGGGAGAAGTAAACAGCGATTTTGCATATAGTCGAAAAAGTTAATATGGGTCGTCGATACTATGCGTTTTCCTTTCTCGGACGTATCGTCAGTGGCTAATCACTACGTATCTCTATGCTCCTCGCGGCTGAATAATAAGAATTTAACAAATATGCTGTAAGCGTTCTGTTTTTTATTGAAAATAGGAAATAAAGAAAGCCATAGCGAAGCAAGAGACAGTAAAAAATAAGACGATCAGGATTTTAACATAAGGCGATATTTATTTTACGCGCACTCTGCGTCTGCAATGAGCTGATCATGTTTAACTAATGCGTACGGTGCTGCATCTAAAATTATGAGGTAAACTATAATATTTAAAAAAAAACCGACCAATGCATTTAATGTAAGTCAATTGAGGCTCAGAGCACATGCTTCCAGGCCCATCTCTGTGGGACCGTGTGTCTCGTTTTGCCGAAACGGAGGTTCTCATGGACTACTACTTGCGAAGAGAGCGAGAGAGAGAGAGAGAGAGAGAGAGAGAGAAGGGGGGGCTGGATGACGGGTTTAAGGGGCAAAGGAGAATCTAATCCAACGATATTAGCATAGATCGTTGAGGCACTGACGACCAGAATTAGAAGAGTCTCTGTTAGATAGTGCGAGAAGAGAGAGAGAGAGAGAGAGAGAAAGAGAGAGAGAGAGAGAAACTGGGAATGGTTATTTAAAGGAAAGAGAGGCAAAGCTGTAGAACCCTGATGGGAACCAAGGGCTCCGAGATTCTGATAAGTGTCCCTTGTAAGTTATCCGTCCGGTAAAGGGGTCCTTTAGAGAGGCACGCGTCCCTCCTATTAAATTAATCTACGAGGAAGGAGACGGTTAAGTCGCACGGACGTATTGGCTCAAATCAGTCTAGTCCGATACTTTGACAAATCTACAGGAATCTTATGAATCAACGACTTATGCGACTTGTCCTACGAATTGATAATGTTGTGTAGGAAAATACGTGAAAGTACTACAAAAAAATTTGAGACTCGTCCAGCGCGTAAAGAAAGAGACAATTATTAACGGGCGAGTGGCCCACCGATACGTGGGTTTTATCGATGAAAGGATCGATCGAAGAGCTCTCCCGAGTATCGCCATCGGAATACGTAGCGCTGCGACAAAAAGAGACAACGGACGATCCGTCGAAAGAATAAACACAATAAACTTTTCTACACGAGGGAACGAGCGGCCGAACGAATCGGCGAATAAGGGGGTGGGGTGGGAAGCGGCGAATAGCCAATAGCACATACCTACCATATATGGCAGAGGCGTAGAAGCAGAATATGGGAACACGTAGGACAGAGGCTGAAGGACGAATAAGGGATGACGAGAAAGGGAGGTTCGGCTGACTTTCCTCGTTAACCCGATAGGAAAATTGTTCGTCGGCAGGCGACTATCCGGAAATGGGAGAGAGAGAGAGAGAGAGAAAGAGAGAGAAAGCAGAAGAGAAAGTCACGGAGAAAGAGAGTTTTATCGTTGTGCCAATACAAAAGTTGATTGTCCCGCGGTGGAGGTCGCCGCATGGAAATCGACCGAAAGGCCTTCATTAATAATTTCTAATTACCATTTGTTTTGAGAGGTGGAGCTGCTCGCGGCCCAGCGCGCCGCGCCTACTCGGCGGTCTCGATCATTGTTCTTAATTCGCTCTACGGCCGACAGAATAGAGGAGCAAGGATAAGAATAAGGACGACAAAGGGAATCAAAGGGACGAAGAATCCGTCCGGTCCAAGTCCAATATGAACGATATGCCACTGACGATAGCATTACAGAGATAAGAATATTTATAAGAATTACCCAGAAGAAGGATAGGAGATGTCACGTAAGTGAATCCGATCTCAAGGCCGTCGTCGCCGTCGTCGCCGTCGTCGCCGTCGTCGCCGTCGTCACCCGAATCCTCCACCCCGTGAGGCTCCTATTTTCGGGCACTTGGACGTTTTTCGAAAACTACGAGATAACCTCGAGACGAGGCCTAATTTTCTTTTGGAGAGATCGGAACGATCCTGCAGATGACCGGAGTCGCGCGTCCTTCTTTCGTCTATACGGAATCGGTGGTTACCGCATGCGTGTAACTGGCGTGTGCTTGAAAATAGGCCCGCACCATCCCACGCTAAAGGCATCGTACCTAAGGCCCCTGGGGAATCAGATAAACTCATCCTCTGTGACTACCCTCATACGGCAGACAAACGATCCCTGAAAATAGCTCAAACTTTCCAATTAATTAACTGGTCCTTGCCAGAAGGTTCATTGAAATTTAAACGCTGCCTATATCTGGAAATCGAATGCGTGTAAGGGAAAATTTTATAAAACATATTGGGAGCAATCGAGGGCCATCTTCGTGCCAACCTCGTGATATCGTAAGAGTACAACGATTAAGTGAAATTCTTCTGCATCTTTGCGTAATCGGTACAGACGTACAAATGTAAATATCCGTATCGCGATTGTATATCACTCTGCGCAGCGAGTATCTTCTTCCGTCTAGAAAGTTAGTTTTATCATCCGATCGTATCGTATGATAAATTCAAAGAGGATTCTCAAAGACTCCTTGCATTCTTCTTAATTGCATCTGGCAAACGACAGAGATTCGAATGTTTCTGCTTTTTATTTTTCTTAATTCGAATTCCCGGATGTCTATACTGGCACCATTCCTCTGACTGAATCCTTTCTACAAAAACGGCAATGAGCAATTCTGTACTTGGCAAAAATCGTCCAGGTACCTGAGACAAATGCAGCTTCACCTATCGGCTCGATCGATCGATCCGTGTCTCGATCGGTGGATCGAGGCAACCAGCGTTGAGGAAGATGGGGGAGGGGGCTAAGCGCAAATCACACTTGGTGGTTCGGCGACGCGTTTCCCGCGTTTCCCGTTTGTCCCCACAGTCATCCAATTTTCGTGCATTATAAAAAATCAGGCAGGATCCCCGAGACTCCGAGCCGAAACCAGGGGAGAATCGTCGGGGCAATGAGATTGAGTATGAGAAGGGTGGACTCACCGGAAGAAAGAGAGTCTAACTACATGCTAAAATTCAAGAGGGTGCGAGAGTAAGACGAGGGTGGCTATGGATGCCACGGGGTAGGTACTGTATAACTGTATACGTGTTTATCCTCGAGAGAGGAGATAAGCCGAAGGAGTTTAGGAAATGGGAAGAAGGACGGAACGATTAATAAATCTTGACCAATTTCCGTTTGGTCCAAATAATGCAGGACTGCAGAGAGAAATCATTTACCTTGGAAAAAGCGGCAGATTATCAATGTCCTCGGGATTTGCTCATCAGAGACGCGAGGAGATGAAAGTAAGATGCGACGTTGCGATGGTTCGAGTCCACGTGTTAGAAAAGAGAGAGAGAGAGAGAGAGAGAGAGAGAGAGAGCGAGAGAGAGAGAGAGAGAGAGAGAGAGAGAGAGAGAGGGGAGAGGGAAGGATGGGTATTCGAAGAGCAGTGTACGACTACTGGTAGAGCGAAGAACGAAGAAAGGGTGTGGCGGACGGTCTTGTCCTCTTGTCATGTCCGCGACAGCGATGTACCTTCGTTCGTAGAGAGAGAGAGAGAGAGAGAGAGAGAGAGAGAGAGAGAGAGCGCAGAGAGAGCGCAGGCCGAGTACCAGAGCAGCGAGTGCTCCTTCGTCAACGAATGGCCAACCCTCTCGACGCGAATTCTAACCAAACTCTCCCTTAGCATCCATTCATTTGCTATCTGTGGATCACTCTAATTGCATAATAGGAGGCCCGCATGAACTGAAAATCCGGGATGCTTCGTTTCCGAGCTCGATTCCTACTGGGAACACATACATTCGCTATACGCGTTAAATACTTACAAGTGCGTCCATGTGCAAGACAATGCAGCTCAGTCCTATCGGGCTTCAGCTTTGAACATCGTCCTGATATCATCGATCGCATTATCCTTTTGGATCGTTACAAATTGCTAATATCCTGCAGCCAGAGTGACACGTACAAGAGTTTTCTAAAAAAAAAAAACGCAAATTTCAGTTATGCAAAACTTCCAAGTCGAAAAGAAGTACAATAATTATTGTCACGTTTAAAATACAAAAATGAGGAACATGCTACGTTTAAGATGGAGTTTGTGTCTCTGCGTGCATTACGATTTGCGTGTATTAATTAGATCGCGACTATCTGGCTATCTTGAAATCGTTACTGACCAATTATAGGTAATGGGTCAAATCGAGTGCGAAATTCACAAAAAATGAAATTGTATCGCTTGAAAATTAGAGACAATAGAAGTTGTAGAGTATAGATATTCAGAGCACAAAGGCATTGTGGGCAGATACAGGCATATTATATGTATATGTATAACGGAATTCCGAGAGGCTAGGAAAGAGTGGCGAGACTTAAAAACAATGAGACACCCTGAAACGCACGGCAGCTTCGAATATGGGAGAGGCGGTTTTAGTTTGTGCTTCCTCTTGGAGAGCACGAGAAACGAGGAACGAGAAATGAGAAACGAGGAACGAGGAACGAGGAACGAGGAACGAGGAACGAGGAACGAGAGCATGGGAAGGAAGGTTTAAATGGAGGAGACTTGTTTACTTAGCGCTTTATCGTCGAAGGGATCGTTCAGAGTCGACGTCGTCGGATTTTCCCGTTGATCCGACTGGTCGTTCTAATAGCGATTTATTGGTTTATTTTGGTTAACAAATTAAAGTACCCCTTGATCGCTATGAGTCGCGCCGCCTCGGTCTGCTTCTATCTGCAGGAAGGGAATCCCTTCGCTCGGACGATTCTTCTCCTTCCGTCAAAATGAGCCAACCGCCTTTCGGCGAAAATCAGAAGGCGGCTTGTATTCCGCACGAGAGAAGAGGACAGCACAGAGGATTTGCGAATGTCGCGGTAATATTTATTTTCCGAGAGATACAGCCTGTACAGCATTAGGAAAAAAAAGGACAATACACGGTGTAACGTGCTAATTAAAAATACAGGATCAGGACCAGTAATTTCCATATTATCGGCTCCATGGAAAAAATGTAATCCACGAGGGTTCCACTGTCGCTGTCGCTGTCGCCGTCGCTGCGCCCGAAGGGCACGTCGAGTGGTTGAGGAATGGTTACCGATAAATGACTCTGCCCTCGAACCCGAGTAAGATGACCGCGCGTAATATGGCGGACAGGTGCTCGGCTCTGTTATTAATTGGTCCTTAAAAAAAAGGAATCCCTCGACCCTTCGGGAGAGGCTCGGGTCTTCAACGAGGATGAATTTTTCGAGAGGAGCACGCCTCATCGATTAATACGAGAGGATTACTGCAGGATATAGCAGCGACGGCGATGACGGGGCTGAGGGGGGTGACGGGGGAGACGGGAGGGATGCACGGGATATTTACATGCGGGCGGAATGATGCCGGAGGTGCTGAGAGTATGCCAGGAAGAGGGAAAAAAAAATTCCTCCGTGGAATTTCGAAAGGGGAGCCAAGGAATTTTTCATCGTTACCATATCTTCTCCCGTACACACCCATACGGCGGTGCACCTCGTGTACGCATGTACGCCGATATACGTGTATACGCGGATAGGCCACACTTTGCACTTGACTGGAGAGCATTCTGAAAAGAGGGAGGTCGCGCGCGCGCGCGCGCGGGGAAAGGAGACGAAGAAGAAAAAAAAGTGCTGAGAAGGAAATAAATACAAATTGCAGGATTACCGGGTCTTTTGGGGACTGATAAGGGAGACAGCCAGCCGTATCCCAGCATGCAGGATCTCGTTCTACTTGGTTACGATGAGCCACGAAATCGAAGAAAGGGCAACCGCTAACTCTGAATAATTGACGATCGGCTTCTATGGAAGCTACAGCGAACAGAGCTATTAAGTAGGTATAGGTAATAACAATAAGTAGGTATAATACGAGTCACCGTTCCAAAGCATCTCGGCTAGCTGCTCCAGGCAGCCTCCGAATTTGCGCGTCATCGTCAATATAATTTTCGTCTAGCGAATAATAGTAACCAGTATGTAAATACGCTGGATGACGAATAGATAAAGGAAAGCTTGACAGTTTAATCGTTATATCTTGATCGTAAATCGGTTTATGGGAGCCGCTGACACTACTTTGCCCTCGGTGGCGATAAATTCGTCGAAAATATTGCTCGCTGCGCACAGAGAATCCGTAAATGTGAAGACGCGTTCGCGAGGGAGCAGCGAATAGGCTCGGCACGCACCAGCCAGATGGATAGAAAAGCGTGGAAGATGGATATGCAATAGTATATATGTATATATACTGCATGCATGTACGTGCGTAGGTATATGTGGATGCAGAGAAAGAGGGAGAAACAATAGAAACGAGAGGAAGTGCGAAGGAATGACGCGAGAGACGCGAGAGACGCGAGAGACGCGAGAGAGACCGAGGGTGAAATCGTTGAAATTTCCATGAGGCTGTTACTATGCTGATCGGTTTGACGCCAATTGGAAGCCGAACGCCTCGTAAATTCCTTTGCTCGCCTCATTTTCACTTTCTTTCGTTATAAACGAAAAGAACGATGAAAACAAGTCGGTAACTCGAGGCAACCCCGGCCCACTTTCCTTTTTTATCCGAATATTCCTCGTGGCGGCTCCGCGCGCTGCTCGACGCTTCTTCTTTTTCTTTTTTATTTCCGATATTTCACACATATTACCGATATAAAGCGCGACGATCGCATTCCTTGGCGTCGTTCGACCACCCACCAAAAGTTTATTGCTTCTCGGGGCTGTTAATTAAATAACCAGCGGAAACGAGCGAAGGACGCTGCGCGCTCGAATTGCGCGCTCGAACTGCGCGCCCCTATCGGGAATGACGCGCGCGCTCGAACGTCTCGCGGTTCAGCACGGGGATATTATAAAAAGCGTTAAGCCGCGGATTTTCGGTTTTCATTTTCAAATTATGTATCACATTATTAAATATCTTCGGCGTACATGGCCACCGAACGGTCCAGGCGAACTAACGGATATCGACCCACCGATAAAATGCGACGATACAATCTCCGCGTTCAGGATCGAAGCTCTTATCACCGATACTCCGATAGGACGAGAGAGACCTGAAGCGAATCATGATTCGTATATGGTTAATGTTTGGATAATCGATGAATTATTATGATTAGGGAATGAGAGGTTCAAGAGTCCCCACAGAAAGGAATGAGGAGAGAGAGAGAGAGAGAGAGAGAGAGGGAGAGAGTATAAAAATGATGGAGGACAAAGCGGGGGAGGGGGAGAGGGGCTGACTGGAAGACCCGCGGTTAAGCTAGCCCGGCATAGTTTCCGCTAAAAATGTACATCTTAATCGATTAATTAATATAATCTCCGAGCCGGCTGCTGGCAGGCGAGTCGGTTCGTCTCGGGTCCCGCGAAATGAATACCATTAAGGTTAATTATAATTGGGAAGAGACCTCGGGCAAATATTTCAAGTTGGAGAAGAGAGGAGATCTGGAGCTGGGCTGATAGCCTGCGCCAGCTCTTCTTCCTCGTCCTTCGTTCACTTTTCCGATTGCACCTCGGCCTTCTTGCACCTCGATCTGCACACTCGGAACCGAAGCTCCCAGCTAAAATTAGCCCCTCGGGATTTCCCTGACACACGCAGCTTCCCACTGAAAGCGATCGAACTCATTTGCTTCTTTCCTCGAACCTGCAACCTGTTCGCCAATCGGGAAGGAGACGGACGAGCAAAGGGAAGCCTCGTGTTTGTTTCGCGAAGAGAGAAAAGGTTCTGACTTCTTGACTTCGGATAGCCAAACTTCAGGAAAACTCTAGAGTTACCTTAAGTTAGCTTCTTTTCTCTTCGTTGGTTCTTCTCCGCTAATGTCGTCCCAATATTAAATATGAAGATGAATATTTATGAACAATAATTGTATTTATACAATGTGTTCGGGATTGGGATGGGGTGCGCGACTATGGTCGTCGAGCTCTCTAATTAAATTCATGCTAATGAGAATGACGGATGAGCGAGTGAGCGAGTGAGCGAGTGAGCGAGCGAGCAAGAGTTTGCAGTCTCGGAGGGAAGGATCCCATAACCTCGGTCACGGGTGATGCGATCGAGTACAATGCGATCCATATACCATTATGTGGATCAAACTCGGATGCCACAAGAAGACGCGTCCCGGAATAACAAGCATGACGGAGATTTTAATGCTGCCGAGACTTGTCTATAGATTTCTTGGCTACTATAAACAGAAAAGAGCGCGGAGCCTCCGGTAAATAAGATTGTCATGATGAGGGAGGGCAAATGGAAGATTTAGCGGAAGAAACGGTGGCTCGTCGGGCCGTGCGCACGAGACGCGTTATATCAGCCAGATTGGCATAGTGTAGAAAGAAAGAAAGAAAAAAGAAAAGTGGTCAAAAGCGGCACGAATCGACCTTTGAAAAGGAGTGGCGCAATTGCGACTAGATACGGCTACGCCAACACGCCAATCCGCGCCAAGGCGAGTAGCGAGCAGCGAGCAGCGAGCAGCAGGAGACTAAGACATCCTTGTTGTTTTTCTGAAGGCCGCAAAGTAACCGATCGTCTCAATCCATCGGCGCTCATCTATCATAAGATAAAGAGAAACGAAGAGAAACCCGGAGACGATGATGATATAACTATTATTGTTGGATGGCAGCAAGGAGGGGTGAGAGGTGGGCTCTTTCGCCCTTTCGCCTTTCGCCTTTCGCCCTTTCGTCCTTTTTACCGCTCTCGGACGCTTTTTCATGGAAATGCCACGTCGTTGTTGGCCCCTGTGGCTGTTTTGATGACGGGGTGGATTATCGCGAAAGCGCGCGCGGCCACTACCCCCCCCCCCCCTGCAGGTCCCCGCGCAACTTCACAACTTCCCTAGACCAACCGCACTACTGATTCGCCGGAAAATCCTCAGAGCGTGACTATTATCTACGCTCGTAAGGACCTGCACAAAATACACCAGCAAAATCTGGGACAGTCGTTTCACGGCGAGACATCGATACTTCGGATTGATATTCGTCGACGTGCGCAGCGGGCAAGGAATTCCACCTCTTCTGCAACGCAAACGCAAGGATGAGGATCGACCCTTGCGAATTAGGCAGGACATTATATTTATTGCGCGCGATAGATTATTGATTCACCCGAAGCCCATCTTTCAGGAGCCGTTGAAATGATAGAGGAGAAGTCGCGTTGGAGGAATCAAGACGGTCGGCCGTTCTAACGATAGAGACACGTGCTACGTGTTTTCTACGTGTTTTCTACGTACGCGAAATACCGAGGCACGTCAACTTCCAAAGCTTTGAGTTTTAAGGCTCAAATCGAGGCAGCGGCGCTGCATTATTTAGATAGGAGACGATCGAACGGTTGATTACGCAGCCGACGTGTGTGGTCATTACATAACATATTTAGACGGGAGTTAATCAGCCAGTCTCCATAGTCGGAGGACCGTAAAACGTAAAAAGTCTATTTTCGCTGAATGCTTGAAGAATAGTTAAGTATCCGTCTATCTGTCCGTCTATCTCTTATTCACAGGTGAACCGAGCCTACGTGTACGCTGCTATAAGAAGAAGCCGAAAGTATAATCAAAACCGAGCTAACCCTATTTTCGTATGCACAAAGCTTCCGTTTTGTCAAAGCCAAGCTTTTGTTATTTCACATGGAAGAACGAAAGCTCCGCTTCGCACGTCGCTTCATGATTTCATCCCTCTGTAGCGCGTTGGAGGATTGGTGGCTGCCTCGGCCTTCCTCGGCCGAGTCTTTGCCATTGCAAAAATTGCTCCACACCCACGCACGTAATATCGTATTAACTGTGTTTATACACGAGGAAGAAATAGAGCTATTCTCGGTACGAATGATGCGACGTTCTCTCTTTGCCAGGTAGTCGAGATATTTCACGTCAATTCGCCTAATCCATTTCCCCTCTAATATCTAAAACAAGAACGTCCTGGGACGTCAATGGGAATATAACCTAGTTAAAAGAAATAAATAAAGATTTGCTTGAACAAACTAGCAGCGATACATTTTGTGGTCGAATGGCCTTCGGGTGCCGCGACACTCCCGAATAGCCTTCTGTATACGCATACGTACCTTAGGTTTCTCGGAAATTTGGCAAAGATACCGATCCTCAGTTAAATTCAAAGAGAATAAGCGAGTGAGAGCTCGTAATACTAATGGAAATAGGTTTATCTTGAAGTCAATATCGGAGATATTCGTACCAAGCGGTATTCGTGTTCTTTGCTACTTACTGGGCACGTCGAAACCCGAAAGCCGAAAGCCGAAAGCCCAAAGACAGGTAGTGTGTTTGCACAGAATCGATAGGAGCTCGAATTAAATAAGGAAGGTGTGAGAATTGGCAAAGAAAGTTTAAAGAAAAAGAAGAAGAAGCAGATCCTATAGGTAAATGGCAGTGATGGTATCTAGCGTGAGTCCAAAGGAATATATGTATAAATGGGAGAGAGAGAGAGAGAGAGAGAGAGAGAGAGAGAGAGAGAGGCGGGGAACGATTCACATCCGATTACACCTGGCAATTGCATATGCAAATGTGCCGGATGATCGAAGAAAACCTCATCGATAGCTGCCGAAGCAGCTACAGTTTAACGATTTCGAGTGACGAACTCCGAGGTATGGTCCTCCACGTTACTCCATGGATGTATTACGTAATCGTAATCGAAACTCCGAAAGGACGGAAAAGTCTTTGAATGTGCGCTGCACGTGTCTAATTGGAATATGCATTTTTGGACGTTACGAGTCTTCCGTACCGTTCGAGTTCGATTGCATTTATTGTACATATAGACTCGGGGTGGGAATTTCGATATCGCCCTACGTATTACGATTAAAGGAGAATCGGTATCAGTGGAGAACTATAGGGCTCCTCGTAAGTGACAGCTCATGGCAATCTTTGTTATACTTTCGATAGAAATTGGCAGAGGCGGTAATTAAAGGAAATATCATAAAAGCAGTCGGTAACGAATCGCACGAGTCATTAATAAAATCGGCGGCTGCTACAGAGGAACAATTAAAATATGACAATTCTTGGATTTAATTATAGCGGCAAAGGAGCAAATACGAGATGGCCGTGACTGTCCGTGAAGAATGCTGCGCGCAGCTGAAAACTTGAAAGACATTAAAGGCTCGAACGGTGAAAAGGGGTGTAAAACTCTGGGGAGTCGGGGATGCGATATGGACGGCAAAGCGGAGGAAGAGAAGAAGGGCTTCCGCCTCGCGGAGATATTATTAAGTACAGGGCATAACAATCAAAAGGAAACCTTCCGAATCATTTGTTACGGGCGTTAACGTAATAACAATTATTATCAGTATTCTTCCTCAGAATTATCAAATCGAAGTGCCAAATTTCACATTTCTAAAGTCTTTATTCAGCCCGCGGACCTTCGTCCTTTTTCCCTGCTGCTTTATCGTGTAAAAAGCACAGGTGCCTCGTTCCGCGGTACAAAATGAAACTCCTAATATATTACGCTAATCATTTACATTGTTCGTTCGTGATGTAATCGTTCCGTGTGTGTCTAATGGCATCCGTGCACTCGGAACCTTAATGGCCTAAGGTCTTGGGGCTCAATATCAATTAGAGAGTCTGCAGATATTTAGGTACACGGTATGTCATAATTCCCATGCTACCTTATGGAAATTATACTTTTTAGAGGGTTGTCTGCCTATCTGCCTCTTAATTAATGCCTAGATGACAATTAGCAGCTTCGAAGCGTTAGAATATTACAGTAGAGAGAGAGAGAGAGAGAGAGAGAGAGAGAGAGAGAGAGAGAGAGATGCTACAATATTCTACTATGGCTCCACGCGCGTGCTCGTGTGTATTTACAGTCTGATCGATCGCAACGATTCACAATGAGACATGCCTCGATCTGTGCCCATTATTACCATATGTATATGTATACTACTGTCACAGCCGCCACTGCTGGCCAATAAAATTACATCGTCAGGAAGGTCCCTATCGGCACTCGTGTTCTTTCCTTTGTGCGATTTCCTCTCCTCTCCACTGTCCGTCCTCAGCTCCTTCTTCCTCGACTCTTCTTCGATGCGGCTGTTCATTTACGAATTTCCCTCGAACCGTGCTCCTCTATAATCGCTTTATAATCCAGCGCCACTTTGTCTAGGCCAGACGCAGGCCGACGAGCAGTTAAGACGAATTCCTGAAATTAGAGGAAACACAAGAGTGGACCGAGGGAACCGCGAGTCTAACTGGGGGAAGCTGCGGGTACAGGACGACGGCAATCTTATTTTCCAGCGTCACACAGGATTAATCATTCTGGGAAGTTGGCGAGGAGTCAAGCGTACATTCTTCTCTCGAATGACGCGGGCAAACAAGAACAACGACAAGGAGTCGCTCGTTTCTCAGATACGGAGGCCTCTCGCCCCTCTCGCCCCCCTCGCCCCTCTCGGCCCTCTCGGCCCTCCGACCCCCCGAGGGTCGAACGAGGTAAAAGATAGAGGAAGGTGCAAACACACTTAAAAACTTTTCAAATTTAACCCCCTTCGCCCTGCGGCTTCTTCTTCAAAAATACAAATGCGATACTTTGTGACGGTGCGGCGAGCATAGGAGGGCCGGAGGGGGGAAGGCGAAGGACTGAGCAAGCGTACTCGCGGTAATCCGTAAAACCAAAGAGAACAAACCATAAGCAACCTGCACAGACTACTTGGAACTGTACGGTTCCGGGATTAAATTGCCAGAGAACAGTTTTCTCAGTCGCTGCGCCGCGAGTCAGTGACGTCAACGATGGATTTGAAAAGGTAGAGGAAGAGCGAACGGACGCGAATGCCCAGATGAGCGACACGCGGGTATTTAACTGCGCGTCACGCTCAAATCTGAGCGTCGTGTGTGCGATGCAGCATGTACGCACAATGTACATACATACCTATAGAACATTGAAAGAATCACGCGCAACAGCTGTGCTCTCTCGACGCTCTCGACGCTCTCGACGCTCTCGACGCCCTCGACGGCAGGTTTGCAGTTTGCCGTGCTATTGTGCATTATTTGTTCAGTACCACGATAATTCTTAGACAATAATCCTCCGCAAGGACGTCTTACAACTTATACATACAATGCATCTAAATACACGGGAAATGGGAAAGTTTCACTGGAACGGCGGTTGCGCTGCCTCCGGCAG
Source organism: Calameuta pallipes (assembly GCA_030142375.1). Lineage (NCBI taxonomy): Eukaryota > Metazoa > Arthropoda > Insecta > Hymenoptera > Cephidae > Calameuta > Calameuta pallipes. The sequence goes on from JARQSW010000078.1 coordinate 168,740, forward strand.
AGAAACGCAATCTTCGAATCCGCAGTAGTTCGAATTTACCTCCAGCGCTCCGCTCGATCTGCACGCGAAGGTAGACGCGGCCGGACGCGATGGCGAGGGAACTTTTCCAATTAAATGCGGATTATATCGCTTTGTTTCGATATTGAAAATACATCGATACCAAAACGAACTGGGCGTGTCGGGCAGAATCTCGGCAAGGAGGTGAGTCGAATCTTCCGGATCTTCCTGCGACGGATGATCGAGCTTCGCTCAGCAGCAGCAGCGGCGGCGGCATCTCTTCCTCTCGCTCCTCGTTTCTCCTTTCTCGCGGTTTTATCCTTGAACGGTGACGTCACCGCGCTGCAGTCTATCTCGTAAACACAGAGACCATAGTTACCGTATCGTGGACGCGGTGTGAACTCCAAAGACTCGGGATTCTATCGCACATTCGATTCTTAGCTCGAATCTCGACTCGACTGCCTCGACTGCCTCGACTGCCTCTCAAGCTCCATACATTTTCTTCCTTAACACCGAAGGATCCTTTTCCTTCTCGCTTCCTTCGATCTCGAATATTTGGCCTCGCTCGTCAGCCGCGAATACGGTCGATTCCTTGAGTTTTCCATGTCGCGTTCCCGCAGTTGCTCGATTTCGCCGAACGTCCGACTTTTCGAATTAGTTGTGCGTAGCGCAATAAGAATAGGAGAAAAGTTTTTCGAGTTGCACGTCGGAGGTTTCTCCAGGTTTCAGTGATAACTCGCTGCGCTCCCTCCCTCTGGAAAAGTATAATGGGGCGATTCAGATTCAATATGACGAGACAGCATCGTATATGGATACCTAGTGATCTGTAAGTACATTGGACCGATTGGATTGGCGCCCCTCCCCTCCTCTCCCCTGTCTCCCCTCCTTGCCTCGACTCCAATCCCGTTCCTTCCCCTCAAATATCCAGAGAGTTTCGTAGTTCGAGCGTCTCTTAGTCTCGGTGTAATATCCACTCGGCAAACTGTAAGTATCGTATCCGAGATCCTGATGGGGTGAGCTTTGGGAATCCTTTTTGTTTTTCTTTCTGACCCTTCGTCCGCCATTCCTTAGCCCCCCCCCCCCCCCCTCCATGGAATCAGCCTCAGCCTCAGTTCCGCTGGGTGAGAATAATTTTCAACGAGAGCCGAAGCCGCTTCGGCGACACGTCGAAAGCAGTGAATGTCATTTGCTGTTATTCTTTTGATTATAATTATTCAGTAAGTAAGAGCCTGCTGATCGTAAGAACGCGTAATCGATCGGATGGTGTAATTACAAGAATGAGCGTATACATATGTATATGTATATAAAAAATACGAATAGATACGTTACGTCTCACTGATTCCGAATATACATATGTGTTCGCATTGAGAATCGGCTGGACATCGCGCTGACTGGGAATTTACGTCAGTGGGTCAGCAAAGAAGGGTGATCGTTCGACAAAGCATAACCCGAGGAGAGTGCAGTAGCTGGTAAAGTCTTTCGTTAGATTTGGTTCTATAAATATACACATACCGCACGTTATGCGGCGTGAAACGGATTAAAGGTCTTGCGGTCGCGTCGATCGCGCCGTTTGGTTGGTTATTAAAATGATGAAAAGTTGTAGAGCCTACTGCGCGCGCGGTCCCCTTTAAATTTGCAAATACACGAGTGAAGTGCGAATTTATTCTGCATTGCGCTTACGGGCAGACCGGCAGAAAGAGGTGGCTCCTTGTCGAAGGCGGTATGGAATACCCGGCCTCAGCGCCGACGTCGATGTAGTTCGCTCGACGCCAAATGGAAAAACGGGATTTGCAACGGCGTGCCGCAAGGATTAGCATAGCCACCCTCATTAAAATACAAACACCCGGGCCTAACCCCGTCCAGCATCAGCGAACGAACGAACGAACGAACCAACAAACGAACCATCCAGGCACCACAACCGTAAACCATCCCTCCTCCCAGCCACCCCCCCAGCAGTCTCTTCCCGCATCCCCGCGAACCGCCCGAACAACTTTTAATCTATATTCGTTAAGTCGCCCTAAGTAACTCCGGCGTCTGCGTTAATTTATTATTTTGAGGGAGAGAGGCCACCATCACCTTTAACTCCGATAAAGCCCCGTCCCCTCCCGAGTTACATTTTTTCCCAATCGCTCCTGTTTGCCAGATTTTCCAAGACGATCGACTAAACTATCGCTGTTGGACATTGACCTGTCAGAGGCTAGAAGAAAAATCGAATCTTGCAAGAAATTGCCCTAAAATTTGTCTTTTGCGTTGCAGCGAAACGATGGAGGAACGAATAACGTTGAGACTACGGCCGCCCGACGGCTCCGTATCCATTGGTAGAATAGAAGTTGGATGGAAGAGTCACGAGGACCGAGGGTAGTAACTCTATGGGGTTGAAGTTTCGGGCATAGATTCCGGTTGGCCGATCACCACATGCAAATGCTCTCTCGATCCTCATCGATGAGGGACTCTTCCGTGCAATCCACTCCGCCAGTGTTCTGCGTCGGTGTGCGTGCGTGCGTGCGTGCGTGCGTGCGTGTGCCTGTGCGGCTCTGACAGGCGTTATTTTCTCGTGGCTATACAATATACTATATACACGTATCTTAAAGACATTATAGGAGTAATCGAAGACACGCGTCCTCGCCTTTCTCTAATCGTAAGAGACAGCTTGCGCGTTGTAGGAATCTCATGAACTCATCACCAGACATGCTAAGGTCATCGAGTCAGGCAGAATCTTGGAAAGAATTTCAGCAAGTTATTATTGGACAATTTATGAATGCTATTTACTAGAGTCACCGATACCGCGTTATTTTCTATTAACGAGTCAATGAGATTATTCCTTTAAAATCCAAAGTTCCGTTCGATGGATGATAAAAGGAAAAGAAAAGAAAAAAGGAACGGGCAATAGATGGTTGCACAGTCAGCGGAGCAATAGAAGAGCGGGGTAGTCGGGCCGGTGGAAAATACGGGAGGAACCATCGAAAGCCTTTAGGGGGATAGACCTTATTGACCGGAGAGAAAGCAGCCGTAAACAACCTTCCTAAACAGCCGATGGAACGGGAGTCGGCCGTTCTGGGGTTCGAGCGCATTCCTCTAACGACTCTCGCTTGTTTACTCGTTCGTTCGTTGAACGGGGGAGGAGGAGGAGGAGGAGGAGGGGGGGGGCCGGGACCTTAGACAGCCAAATAGATGGATATTCTTTCCCACGTGGTCGGCCCAAGTAAGCCGTCCGTGCTTCTTCTCACACCTGCACAGGTGGATTTATATTTTTTGCCCATTATCAAGTAATTATAGCCAAAATTACCTGGGTTCTTCCGATTACACAGAGGTAGGCAGAGACTCGCTTGCTGCACATGCAGATACATGTAATATATTGTACATATGCATATCAAGATCTCTTTCGCTTATATCGTACGGTTACTTATAACGATACGCATACGTCGATCTGTAGGTTAAAAAAAAAAGAATAAAAAAAAGGTGGAGTGGCTTAACGAACCTCATCTCGATCCTCGTAGGGATTCAGAAACTCACTCAGTTATTTACGCGATTCGCGTAGCGTAAACAAGCCTAGCGGGAGGGTATTAATTACGGTGTGATTATGCTTACGGTTAGTACGAGCAATAGAGTAAATGGAGGTGTATCAACCAAACAGCAAAGGGTGCTTTTCTTTGGAAGGGGCTTTTCGACTGAGCGACGCGCGGTTCACCCTGGCCAAACACACGGAATCCTTCCGTCACTCGGACCGTACCAGAAAGCTTTTATCCTCCTGGCCTGCACCCTTGACTCGCGCGAGCTTTCCCTCTCCTCTCTCTCTCCTCTCTCTCTCTCCGCTCCAGGACGAGTGCCATAGCGGCGCGTCTCTCTCTCTCTCTCCCATCCGGAACCCACTGGTTCCTGGATGCTGGTAGACGCGCTGGCGATTCACTTCGGCTGTTCACTCTTTTTATCTCACTCTCGACTATCTCCTCTTCCAACTTTCCTGCCTCCAGCCAACAAAGGAAAAAACATTTACAAATACATATATCATTAATAAAACGATCTTGTTCACACCGCAGCTGCCTCCTGAAGATTTAAAATAAGTTTTAAGTAAGAAAGCGACTGATCGCTCTGTAAGTCGTCTGTCTCCTCCCGTGGATTCCTTCGTTTCAGTTTGTCTAATGACGATGTCAAAGTTCGTCTTCGCACCGTCATCAACGAGACTTTCGTTTGATCGAGTTTTCAATTTCTAACCTACGAGACCCTCGGAAGTTGAGTTTTAAATCCTTCGTATTCGTAGAAAAATACTATGGAATCTCTCGAGGGTCATATCCTTCCTCAATTTACATATATCTATACATTCATTAAAGCAGCCTCCTTGGCGATTTTCAAATTGGACCGGTGTTAAACGTTCACCCTACGATGCATTCGACGTTACAAAATTAGAGTATATTCCAATTTAGTTGGGAATACGTGCACAGCATAAGTTTGAGAACGTCATGCTCGTGTATTTGATACTTGCCAAACGTAATAATTTTCTTTCTCATTCTTATCGTTTCGAGCGTTTATCCGTTATCTCGAAGCACCTGATAAATAGACTAGTCTCAGGGTATACCTAAGTCAATGTGCTATCTCCGCAGTAATCTTGTTCTCTCTGTCGCACCGCATCGGGGCCTTCCAAGTTCTTTTTTTTTTTTATCATCAAGTATCGACTATTCCAATGCACGTGCTGCAGGCTTAGTATCTACATCACAGTTATTCTCCTAGAGCTTACTTCAGCGGTGAGATAAGAGAAAAGCCCTCGGTAATTTGGTGACCGAGTCACCGATAGCATTTTCCAATGGAACGTACAAGTAGAAGGTTAAATTCTTTCGCGAAGACGCATCCTCCTTTCGATCCTTGCCTCATGCCTAATTGCACGGAACTTGCGAAGGTTCCATTAAAAGTACATAAGGCAGAAATTGCTCTTTAGAGCGCACACGTACCACGAAATACCATCGAGGACTTAACGAGTAGTTTTATTGCGCACTGGCCTACTGTCGACCTAGCGCCCCGGAACCCGGAAAACTGTGTATCAGCATCGGCATAAGCTGTCCAACTGTTGCCCTGAAGGATACAGGTCGGATAAAGGTTTGAGCTTACGAAGGGTGACATCAGGAGCAGCACGGTACAGCTGTTGCAAGCAATTCGCCTAATCACCGGGAGTCAAGGAAGGAGGAAAACCAGTGACTAGCCAGAAGCGGAGAGAACGCAGGACTGGATGGACCAGGCATCCGGTGACTATTGGCACTCGTGATGTGAGGGGGGAATAGTTTCGTTACAGCGCCGTTTACATACGGGGAGACCAGTAGACCCAGTAGACAAAATAGACAAAATAGACAAAATAGACAAAATAGACAAAGTAGACAGCTAATTTTAAGATTCCAGGACTGGAAGGATTTATTAGTCTGATTTAATTTAGAAGCGAAACGCACAGACTACATCGTGAACACGAGACGCTCGAGGCTCGATTTACGAAATCTCTTGGCCCGTATCATGATAACATTGATAATCGAGGTCGGCACACGCGGTTACACGTACAATCTACATACCTGAGTAAATTCGTTCGAGTATCATTTTCTTCCGACTTGGCAATCAGGATATGGTTCGTGCAAATCGCGCCAGCCATGGGAAAACATGACGAAATGTTTGAGCATCGCGGAACACAGTTTTACGATCTTTCGCAAAGCGAATGTCCGCAGGCGTCCGCAGGTACACACTTTCCTACGCGAAGGTAGCCTCTACCAAGGGATCTAACGAGGAATGGATGCTGTAAAAGGGATCGACGATGGAAAGAGAGGCTCAAAGAGAAACCGAAAGGAGAGAAAAAGTTCCCTGAAAGGATTGCGTAGGATGCTCGATCGAGGTAAGCAGCGGCAGCTCCTTAACAAAAGTTTCGAGCCTAATGACGCAGGTTCAGGATGGCGAGCGTAAAGTGTACTGATTAAAGTCGAACGGATTCGAACCGGAGCCAAAATGACTGATCGCGAGACAGGCTGCCATAACGAACAGCGAGAGACCAACAGACAACGGACGGTACAGACGGACTGCAAAGACCAAAGGACTTGCAGTTCCCCTTGCTTCTCAGACTTTGGCTTTTCGTCGTTCCTCCTCTTACCTTATACTTCGAAGTACCACGGGCGTTCTGGCGGCGTCTCTCTCGGCGTCTCTCTCGGCGTCTCTCTCGGCGTCTCTCTCGGCGTCTCTCTCGGCGTTTCTTTCCCCTTCGCCCCTCCTGGGCTTGTCAGGCTCGACTACGCGTAGGTGTCTGCTACGCGAAGGGTTGCTGCGAGGGAAACGAGACTGCTGGCAAGATTACGGGAAAGTTGTGCTCATTTAAATAATGCGCACAATAAAGTATGTAATGGGGGGAGGGGGGAGGAGGAGGGGGGCACGGCGCTCGATGCCACCGCGGTGCTGAAATACGGGAGGAGCCAGAAGGTAAAAAAAAGGTAAAAGCTAGAAAGTTACAGCTATGTACTTTAGATGCAGCTTCTTAAGACTAAGGTGTCTCGCGGAAAGAGGGGACTGTGCTCTCGCGGATACCCAGAGACTGGCATGCATGTACTTCAATGAAGAAACAAATCGAACCCAATGATGGTTCAGTTCCACAGTTCCACAGTTCCACAGTTCCAGCCACCAATGCAAACTATGATCTCAGGAGGATACCTGTTGTTGAACGAAGAGAATAGCTCGCAGAGGATCAAGGGAATTGCAATAAATCTTACGAAACCCACTGGAAAGGAGAGAGTCGAGCCAAATCTATTTATAGAAATGGTTGCCAAATAAAACGGTAAACCACCCTTCCACGTATATTGTACGATCTCTCCCTCCTCCCCGATGCACCCCCCCCCCCTTTCGCTTCTTTCTCTTGCAGTCAAACTCGTTACCGTTACTGGATTTGCGACGACTATCGCGCCGATACCGCCGAGGGTGGAGGCCGGAGTCTCTTCGCAGCAGCATTTCTAGTTCCACTTCGATCGATAGTCATTCCCAAGGTCGTCGAAGGAGTCAAAGAGTTTGCAACTGTAATGCGGATCTTTCGTTTTGCAGGATGCGATTGGCCAAGAGATCCCTTAAAATAAGACTCCTACAGCCACGCCCGCCGCATCCACTAGAAAATAGGAGTTAACCATATTACATACTTTTCAGATGACGATGTAGTGCACGCATTTGGCTGTTTCTTTCTTCTTCTTCTTCTTCTTTAATTGACAGTTTCCAGTAATCGGTGTTACTCCGGGTGATGCCCATTTTGGCACTTTGGTATTTAGTATCTCTCGAGGTGAGACTAAGGACAACCAACGGATGATTAATGGATTTGCTCTACGATACCTTCAAGACTTGGTACTTTTTTCGAGATTTACAATTTACACGATTGCGAGAGCTGCCGAAAGTCCAAGAAAACTCGAAATATCTAACCCTTATCTTTTTGACGCAACTTTCTCCTCTTAAGATCAGTCTTGAACTCGAAGCCAGAGAAAGAGAAAGAGCAAGAGGGCATTGGATAGATCAAGTAGACATTATTTACATGCTGTGACGAAGGAAGCCGATCACCCTAGGGATAAATGTTTATTTTCTTTGAGCACCGTTCTCTCTCTCTCTCTCTTTATATTTCTGTACACTCGTTCACTTTTTGTTCAGCGGGGTGGCAGAGGACTTTCCTCAAAAATACGAATAATAAATAATGTATCTCAATAGAAGGGCCTTCTCGCTCGGTCTAGAACCCTCTTTCATTGCTCTATACATTATCCGTCCGGGTAACTACAGCCCACAACAGAGGGAGAACGAAGCACGAATAAACGTAATGAAAAACTGGAGCTGCTTAAATAAAATAAAAGGGTGTTGCCGTATTATGCGACGGGGGCGTCTTCGACCTTTCGGATTTCTTCCTCCCGTCCGAAGAGCCTCCCTACTTGCTCGTGCTCATTTTCTTTGTTGAATACACTTTCGAAAAGCTGGCGTAGAGAGAGTAGGAGAGGTGGGGGAGGAGGGGGCTGAAGTGGGAAATCATAGTGACTGTTAGGATTAATCGGTGTAATCGTCTAATTAAACTCAAATCAGGTTGCTGGCTTATCTGGTTGGGTGAGGAGGGATATACATGCTGGTATAAGGGTTACTTGGCGCCTTGGGTTATTAGTGGCATCGCTATGCCACGCGATAAACAGGCTGCGTCGTGCAGGTGTTGTCGCTGATTTATGAAAGCCAATTAGAATAATATCTTATTTCAGAAATCCGGAGAAGGATATAGGAAATCTCCTAGGACAGTCAAATCAATTGGCAAATCAAATCTGTTGGTTCATAGAAGGTCATAGAAGGATAGAACATAAAATAAGATGAAGAATCAAGGAAACAGGATGAAATGGCAAAAGGGTGGATGGTTGGAGAGGCGGAGGCTGATCGGACATTTATCCAATTAGTCGGTTCGTAGCGGCAAGTCAACGAGAATTGGAAAATCCTTACTAACGCATTGACATTCATATGTGTATGGATACGTCACACACGCACGCGTAATATACACATACATATACTATAGTTTAGGCTATTTTATTTCTGAAATACATATACGTAACGTACGTGCGCATACTTTTCTAAATTCTGGCTAACCAGTTGGTTAACCTAGACTTATCCGATCTAACGCTCGAGTGTTGATCCGTTATGTTTAATTACGGAAGCCGATGTGGGGCGGATGGTATCTGGTATGTCGAAGAAGGGGTTACTGTACGTATGTAGAGGGAGGCGGTTGCTTGTTCGCAAAGTCACCCCTTTCTCGGTAGGGCTCGAGAGCTCGAGACCTCGGACGGAGACCGAAGGACGTTTCAGGAGAAGCGGCGTCCTGTCGAACGAAATGGCTAGCAATATTGTCAGTTTGTCAGGGTGTCAAGGGGGTTGGAGGTGTGGGCATATGGGGATATGGGGATATTTGGGGATATTTGGGGATATTTGGGGATGCGCGAATACTGGGATACCGACAACAGTGCTCTGACACGGGAAATTAATTATATCCATCCAAAAGTCCTCTTCTCCGTCAGCCGATAGGGATTAGGATCCAAATGTAGTCGGAGACCAGCTCCTCCCTTCGTTCTCGTCGTCGTTAAAATTCTAATTGAATGTCATTAACAATCCGTCGGACTATATTTTATTAATAATTTTTTATGTCACTTAAGAAAAGTCAAATGTGCGAGCGGATAACAAATCGGCATTCCGAGGTCTGCAGTTCATTCGGAATATTAGTAAAATCTTTTTCTATAGTTAAATGCTTCTTCTCCGATCGGAGAAAATTCTGTAATATCGAGGGCGCTCCGAGAATATAAACGTAGAAGCAGAAATCTCGTGGCGTTTCGCACGGTCGGTCACCCGAGCCTTTCGTAATGGATCCCAGGATATACGGGGAGGGCGAATATCCGGGGCACTCGGCCTTCGACTGACTCCTAAAACGTTTTCGCACGATAAACTCGCATAATTTCTAAGCATTCACTTTCAAAGGAACCGCTCGAACGCGCGGTCAAAGATAGAGAAAGAAAGGTGCAACGACGAAAGCCGACACTTTCTCGTAATATTCTTTACTAGTTATGAGTTATGAGAAATTAGGGCGACTGCAGTTCTTCCTGGCAACTCTTTCTCTCTTATCTACACTATCAGTATATTTTTTCACGTTCATCGGAACATTATGTATTCCGTCGGGTCGTGTCGTTTGGTATTCGGCGAGGGTGATGATGATGCCTTTTCGATCGGCCCCATAGAGAAGAGGAGGCTGCACGCCTAACCAAGCTGCTCGGAACTCTCGTTTTCTTAGGAGCCTCAGGGGTTTCTAATGGGGCGCAACATCTTGTCAAGCAGTTACGACCGTGCGACGAATATTCGCGCGATCTCTATTGGCCCTTTATGCCCATTTTTCTTGGCCGAGGGTTCCTTTTTACAGGGTGGTCAGAAAACGTTAAGATATACCTAATCTCGGCAATCCGCGATTTCTTTCCTTTCATGCGTATCCCCCCTTTTTGCATGTAATAACGTATCTTTCGTAACGTCGTCCGAGAGAAAAAAAAGAGAGAGAGAGAGCATCGATACGCGACTATTGAGACAAGCAACGTGAGATAGCGTTACCGAATATTCATCGGTCTCATTCGACGATCGAGATTTCAGGAGAAAGCAAAGGAAAAAAAAAGAATTTGTATCAATAGCTGCGGAATGGGAGGGAGGGAGGGAGGGAGGGAAAGGGGCGAGGGAAAGAAAGAGAGAGAGAGAGGGAGGGAGAGAGGGAGAGAGAGAGCCAGAAGGGCGAAATCCAACGCTGAAACGTATAGGGCGAAAAAACGTGGCTTAAGATTGGGGAAAAATGCGGTTCCTTTAGAAATACGTTGTCTTTACAGTATATATGGTTATCGAACTTATAGATATAGAAAAGAAACGACATTGGCGCCCCTCTACAATTTTTCCATTCCTTGGCACACGTGCCTTTCACATATATGTATTTATATATATACATTTTTTCACGACGCATTTTTTTGTCATGGTTCTTAGATTTCGTGCTAGAGAATAAAAATGTAAATTATGATACTTGTATCTCACGTAACAGACATGAGTTATACACAAGCATTATAGTTAGTAGTACATAATTTATAAAAATTATGGAATAGGCAATGAACGCCTGTCGTGTGATTGTACACAGGAACCGTGGAAAGACACCTCGGAGATGCTGGAGACTTCCGGGGCCCCGACCACTGTATCTTGCTGTCTTGCCGTAGCCCCCCCTGCCCCCCTAGCCCCGGCGCCTTCCGCCTTCGTACCTTCCACAGCTCATCCGGTTCCCTTAACACCCCAGAAAGCAGAAGCCCGTTACTCTTGTCTCGCGTAGCCCCTCCTGACGTTTAGCCACTCGCATTCCCTCGTTACTCCCAGCTAGGTTCGAGGCTGTCTGGTTCAGCTCGACTCGGATCCTTATTATATCGGCTTTCCGCGCCATAAAATCGGAAAAGAATTTTAACCCTCCAAGACAATAGAAACTAATAATTCTGATAACCGATTACGCCGAATCCGGGTGAATTTCGGGACGGTTAATCTTCGCATTAGAAACCGTCGCTGGTAGAATGTGTCGCTAGAACGTGTCTCTGATCGATCCGCTGCATCGTTAGACGCGAGTCTCCTCGAATTTTTAAAGAAAACAGTAACACCTAACGTTCCGGGACAATCTCTCCCTGTGATCCCTTTGATATACATATTACGAGCCTCTCCTACAGCAGAGGGTAGTTAAGGGGTTTCCTCTGAGGGATGCACAGTTCAAACTTTTCAGAGCCCTAAATCTCCAACTCTTGGCTTATGCCCCGTAATATCGTAATATCGTAATATCGTAATATCGTAACATCACTGACGCGGTTTCGTATAATTAAAGTGGAAGTGTCTTTAAAAGAGCCCGAGGTGCTTGGGGTAAGGAACCCGCGACTTCCCCTTCTTTACCCACTTTGCACAATTGTCTGTTGCCCACGGGGCGGTCGTCGTGCAACTTTCAGACTTGGAATCTCAGAAATTCAATAACTCTATAAAAAATAAGGAATATCGAACATTATTTATACATAATATATCGGATATCATTTATTAGGGGAGGGCAGCTGGTGCTGATTAAAGAAGAGAGAAAGTCTTTATGAATATGGGTCCAAAAATTATACCTTTCAGCATTATAAGAAATTTTCAACTAGGAGCCGATAGTAGAACGAAGGGCACAACACGTTGTGCACGGAAGACCAATGATTGATAAGTTATGTGAATTCTGAAAAAATGTCATCGCTCGGAGTGATACGACGTCGAAATTAAAATGCGAACGTCAAGATGTAAAGGGAATTATTACAATAAAGTGTTTTTTGCTAGCCAAATCGAATATAACGAAACAACCTTATAAAGGATGTTATCTACCTTTATACGTAAAGAACAAACGGGCTTTCCAGCTTTCAGAGTCCTGTCAGGCGCAGAAGCATAGATAGATTCCAGCGTTCAGTATCCCTTTATCTCGTTTCTTTCTGGCTCGTCCGATTTGGTCGTCGCGGAGGTCAACGCGGAATCGTACCGAAGATTTAAACCGGCTGCCACAGGATTTCACGTTCCTCTTTTATCCCTATTATCCCGGCTCGCGGACCTTAAAAACAGTCAAATGCAAATATTGCAAATGTCTAAAATGATGGCAAGTGGAATTTATTATATGTATGTCAAATTGCCAAGACTGACGTTAACGTAATGCATAACCTTAAAAGATATACGTGTACATACCATGTATCGTGCATGTTGCGCAACGCATCTCGCATCACCATGTTCCCAACAACGTGCGAGAAATCCGTTCAGTCGTGACGATACGGTAAAAGGCATAGTCTCGCACAAAGTGAAATTTGGTTGGTCATTATGGTCATCGTTAACACGGGAATGATCGTGCGATTTTCTTCTCCATTTGAAAACCGTTGATTTGGGTTCTCTCGGATATCCGATGCGCCAACTCCAGCGTTATAAGCGTAATGTACGTTTATTAGCTTATTCATGACATCCATTTTATTTCATCGGCTTCAATGAAAACATCACAAAACATACCGAATCTCAGGATAATATACACGAATAAAGCGATATGGTGATACACGCATGCATATGGATCTACGGTATTACCATTTACTGAAGAAGTAAACAGACAAATGGACCTTATCCATGCAAATTCAATGTAAACTGAGCGTCATTAATGGCGTCCAGCTTGTGAACTGTTGTGGACGCAGTGCGGTGACTGTCGTTCTACCTGCTTCTACCTGGATACGTGCGAGGAACGCAGAGCGAGCGCCACGTTGCGAGCGAAACGCGAAACCTTCGTACTTCCAGAATCTCCCTATTGCGAGTGAGGGGCCGTATCGCCTGGTATCGCCGTCTCGCTCCCGCCTGCTTCCACCTGCTTCCACCTGCTCCCACCGTACTACCACACGTACTACTCTCTGCGTCGCCGCTCAGTTTCCTCTCTTAACTTAGCGTACTGCGTTCACAAGCTGGACACCATTAATGACGCTCAGTTTATGTACAGATGTCTATTCTGCATATCGGAATGGCGAGGCACAAGATACACGGGCATGTCTAGTCTATATTTATGGTCACTCGAAGACGCGTTACCGTCGATCTACATACCTGTCTACGTGAGATGAGGTCAGAGCATAGGCATATAAGAATAGACTACGGGAGTGGGCTGGAGTGGGCCGAGAAAGCATCCCCGGAATAAAGAGAGACAACTGCGTCTGGGCCAGTCTGGGCCCCTTCTATAATTGTCTAATTGCGCATGCGCCAATCCCGACTGATCCCGACTACTACAGGACTACGTTGCGCGTACGTGATTAGACAAGGACCAGTCCAGACCAGTCCAGACCAGTCCAGACCAGTCTTCTCTTTCTATCCAGCGATTACAGCCACTCACGTGCCAGCCTATCTCTCGCGTAGTCTATTCTTATATGTCTATGAGTCAGAACGTCATTCGTGAAATTGAGAATACTGTTTCGCCCTGCGACGAATAAGCGAACTTCTATCACAGAGTGACCGTATGTAGGTAATACAGGCAGGTTTAGGAAGAATGGCGTCACTCGTTGCAATCGAGTATGATCCTGAAGAGACTGGAGTTGGCTATGATAATCAGTGTAGGTTTTTCTTTTATTCTATTGGTTGACTGTTTTTAACTCCTGGGCGCGGGGCGAGGGGGGCAGAAGGGACAGTAAGGATTTACGTTATCGATGTACTCTTGGACTGCGAATAAGTCTTGAGTTTGGAATTAAACTTTTAATGTGGACGTTCAAGTGATTTAGTAAAATGGAAGTATCCTCTAGCAAAGTGCTTGACGTATCTTGGAAATTTGGAGGTAAGTGAAAATAATTTGTTTTATTGAGCCGTATAATGAAAATGTGTCTGTATGTTTTACAGTAACGGCGGCGAGCAGCGAAATTAACAAGGTCGGCAGAACCTACCTTCAGGTTAGGTTACTATTGGACGAATCAAGCAGCGGCGGCGAGCGGAAGAGTGTATTTGCGGAAATGTCACTCACGCAGTTTTGTAAACTTCTCCATGACTTGGAAACGGCTAAGAACAACATTGATTTGCTGCAATAAAACGCTAACTGATAAATTATCATTATCATAACTTTTAAACTCCTTGGCCAACTACTTCATATTGTATAATTAGATTGTATGTTAAATATGATTTTAACATTTTGTTCTCCCCCCCCCCCCTCTCTCTCTTTCTCTCTCTCGTCTACTCCTATCGAACCGGACTGGTAACAGATTGGCGCTCTGCGTAAAGTATATGCATATATACTATAAAAATACATATACAGTAAAAGAGAAATTTGGAGTTGTTTCAATGTGTTGTTGCAAGCTGAATGTAAGGTGACGTAATTTTCTTTTGTTTATATAAAAATAATAACATCAAAACATACTAATTGCTATATTCTTATAAATATTGGATGGACATTGGGAAGGGTCGAATTGTAAAGGAAAGAGGAATAGAATAATCGTAGAAATGAATCACATAAGCGCAAAAATGGGTTGTTTCGATGATGATGGATATTTGGTATATCCTTTCGCATCGTTTTAAAGCTCCGACGTTTCATATTTCCGATTCCTTAGAATTCCGTTGCCAAACAAAGTTAATCTGAAATATAGAACATTTTATATTAATATAACACGAAAAAAATGGAATCTCTATTGAAATATGCACGCGTAATAAAATGGAGACTTGATAAGTGTGTAATGGCAAGAGAAAGACGGGCAACGGTTGGCGAATATGTAATTAAAAAACTATATTTATTTACAGCTTGGTTACTCAGATTTATAGTACAATTTTAACTCCTGCAATTAACAGTTTTTTATTGAGTGAAAAACGTAGAAATTGAAAAAAAAAAAAGAAAAAATGGAAGGTCAATAGGAGGGAAACGAAGTTCAAGGCGAAAAGGAATAGGGTCGAGGGGAGTGGATGAAATGACGAAAGGAAGTCCCGGCGTGAATAATAAAAATAAAAAAAAATTAATAGAGTTAGCATACACAATGTCTCTGGATCCTCCTGACGGATTATTCAAAAGCAACGTCGGTTATTTAGCCAATATGTTTAAACGATTGAAGTATATAAAAATCATAATACGTAACTAATGTGAGAAAAGCTCGTCGCTGTTCCACCGAGCATGCTAAAGAGTGAGTTTGTACTCTCGATCGATACGCAGTCAATGATTAAAACATGTACAATAAGATTTAGAACTGTCGCATTTGAATGTAGAGATTGGAGCAAACGCTCGCTTGTAAGATGTTACTCATATGATGAATTGGACGTTTTACGAAACGGTGACGTTTTCGTTTCGAAGAGATCGGGCTGCTGGGTATCGTTCCTCTTTGATTGTAAGGTTCGGAGAGGGCTAAAGCAGGATTCCTCATCGTGGAAGGACTCGTCTCTTCGAGCTTGAGCGGCTGCTCGAGTTCACCAAGTTCAGTTAGGGACTTGCCTTCTTTGCCGACTCGTTTTCTCACGGTTTCTAAGACCGGAAGTATCGCACCAAGAAGCGGCCTCCGCGCAGGTTCACCCGCCCAGCATTGCTCCATTAGTTTCCAGCATTCGTCGTCAAAATGGGAGAGTCTCTCTGGACGAATACCTGAGGGGAAAGTCGAAACGAAATAATAAAAATTATGTTGCGTCTTTGAAAGGAAGTAGCGATGCGGTAGAGGGATGCCTCGCTGTATCGTTTAGTAGGATTTACGGACGAGGAGTCGTACGCACCTTTCCTCACGCTGGTCCACAGTTGTTCCTTGTTGTGAAACTGCTCGAAGGCGTAAGGCAGTCTGACGTGGCCGGCACAAATGTACCAGAATAATATACCGAATGCATAAACGTCTACGCTACTATCGTAATGTCCGGAGAGTAACTCGGGCGCCATGTGAACGGGAGTCCCTACGATACTGCCAGACATCATTGCCTCGGGGATGCAGAATCCGAGATCAGTGAGTTTGGCGCGATTTTCTGTATCCAGAAGAACGTTCTTCAATTTAATATCACGATGAACGAGTCCTTGGGAGTGAAGATAACGAATTCCTTCTAAGACGTCTATCGCTATCTGTATCCTCTCGAGCCAAGTGAGTCCCGCACGAATTCCGCAGTATAAATCGCGATTCATGCGATCCGTTATGAGAAGGACGGCTGCCCCGAATCCGCAGCCGCCGCCGCCGCCGTAGGAATGATCTATCACGGAACCTCGAAGCTTAACGATTCTCTTGTGATCCGGTATAGATCTGGCGTAGTAAAATTCCATCGCTAAGTCGTTCCAATGTTTTTCGTCCGGTGGGACGACCGATTTAACGGCGCAAGGCCCCGGAGCACCGGGCCAGGCGTCGCAGGCAAATACAACTCCGTACTGGCCTCTACCGATTTCCTTGGTTTGATGAGGTATCCCATATCGAACCAAGTCGCTCATAGACGTCGACTCCAATGCTAATTTTGCCATTCTCGGTGCGTGATATTTTCGAATGGCGACTCTCTGTTCCTCCGTCCTCTCGAGTTTTCCAGAATAATGATTTTCCAGCGAGCGGAGTGCGGTCTGAAAAGTATCGTGAGACGATTTAACCTTATCCCGAAATTGCGTGGAAATGGCGCGCGCGAGACGCGCTGCCGAAAGTGAGTTTAACACGTCGATAGTCACTTTCTTTTTCCAAGTAGTGTCAAGAACTGGTGTCGGAGCCCACGAGAGCGGCAGCGATCTGACAAATTGCCAAAGTCTTTCGACGAAGAATCTAACGAAGGACGGCGACGAATGATGAAGCTCGACGTTATAGGCGGCCGATAAAATTTGTTTGAGAGCATCGCTCGCCAACAAGTTCGAATCTCTTTCATAACTTTTCTCCAAACTGTGCAGGCATCTTTCGAGGGTTCCTATGAAGGTTTCTCGAAGACAATTTACGGATTTGACAAGCTGCTTGGCTACTCGATCCCCTAGACGCGTCAATACGTATCTCTGAACCTGTAAAGTCGCCGCACGAAGGGCAGCCGACCATTCCTTCTTCTCTCGCTCGTCTAAGGCTATGTGACACAACGTCGGTAACATCGCGTCGTTCTTCATCTCCTGTATTATGTTCTGAATAAGTTCCGTAAGCTCTTCCTGTTTCTCGCTCATCACGTTCATCATACTAGCGTATAACTCATTTTCCTTTTGCTGGGCATATTGTATTCTTCTGGGAGTTATTTGAATTTCACGAGCCATATCGAATGCACCGAGAATAAACTTCCGTAGACTAGTCGTGTGCACGTCATTCAGATAATTACTAGCATTTACCAAGTAGTTCTGTAGGCAGCTCTGTGCATGGTACACCACTCGGTCGATTTTGCTTAGGTCGATTAAATCGTTGGCTGTAGCGTACTGTCCTTCGGTAGAGAACCACATAGGATCGATCTCGACGGATTCATTGAGACGTAGGAAATCGAGATTCACGAGCTGGTCTAGCCAGTTTAGCCCACGGGAGTCAGGCATCTCTTTTAAATTGACATCGATCACTTCGTTATTCACATGTTTCTCAAGTTTGTGCTGCTCCGATTCGGTCAACTCGGCATCTCTGCCTGCAACCGAAACGAACAGAATCGGATCGTATGGGTAGGCGTCTCTCAAGTTTCTTAGCTCTTCGATAACTTCATTGGAAAGTGGATGCTCGCCATCCAATGCGTACAAAAATATTGGGAGTATTCTAAGTGTTCCTCTCAATAAAACTTGTAGCGCGTTCGTTCCATCGGGAGCGACGAATATTTGTACGCCGTCCTTCAGATAACTTTGGTTTAGCCTTACTTCCACAACTGTGGGGCAATTAGTATCTTCGTTTTGTGATTTCGTTAGATCCTCGACTGGTAAAGTGTTCCAGGGTTTTTCGTTTGCTTGCAATCTTTCTACCACCTCGTATTCGAGACCCAGAGTAAGAGTCACATGATTTTCTTGTCCATATCCAATTCTGATCCATCGCCAGGAACCATTGCATTCTGGCAGCATGGCGAAAGAGAGCAAGTTATTGACAAGAGATGCTTTTGTCTTACTGTCTTGGCCAAATATTACTAGGGCCGGAGAGTTCCCAATTATATGGGTTATTTTGGTTAATGTTAGTTGCGGCAATAGTTCTTCCACAATGTTTTCTGTAAAATATGTGTGTAAAATTAATCGGGAGATAACAAAGAGATAACAGAAAACGGTGTATTACCTTCGGGAAAGAAGTTTTCAAGATTTATAACATTGAGGATTCTTTGCGTTTCCTTGAGCATATGCTGTAATTGACTGCAGTGTCTCTGATATTTTCTGAATTCATGGGAGAGTTTACTAACCATTTTAAAAATAGCCGTAACTTTATAATTGGACTTTCCAAATATTCATAATCTGTAGGGTAGTTTAAATGTAAATGATAAATATTGCATGTAATGTTGCAATCGAAAGGACATCCAGTAATCATTTAGATGAAGACTCACCCTTAACGTTCATGCTTTAGCAACTAAATAGGTGCGGTGCTGATGTTTTTAGAGTTTATTTGGTTATTCGTTCGATGATATAAATAAAAAAGATTGTAACTGAATTTACATATCCGATTATATACCACATGAATACACGTAAAACGATCTGTAAGAGTATTATAAATTTGATGATTGTTAAAGTTAAGAAATTATTTTTAATAATTAAGAAGTATTTCGTCAAATACTTACTCCATTGAATAGTTATCCTGCAGATGAGGTTCATGTCCTTTTTTGAATACTCATTAGTGACGTATTATTCTTTAAGGCTGAATATCTTTGAATGTCAATTATACCTTTGATATGCACACCTTGCTATTCGAGCGGTGTGTATATGTATATCAAAAGACGTCAACTGAAGAACTGAAGTTAAATGGAAGAATCTAATAAAAACAAATACTTTAAAGAGGTTAAGTTTCTGATGATTGGGGATACGTTGCTCATCCTTGTATCGACATACTCTTGCTATTAGCTGGTTGGTTTCAGTGGGGTATTTACGATATAACAGGGTAGCCTAATGATCCAACAGCTTGAAATAAAAAATTAATATCATAAAAAAAATGACACATACAGTTGGGTACAAACACAAAACAAGGCCTGACAGTTTGTCGGTTCTAAGAGTATGTTCATAAAAAGTCAGTGGGTCGATTCATAGATAGATATAGAAATATAGGGATGTAGCATAAACCACTGAACTCTAAACATACTGGAATCCGTAGGGCAGTGGTGGGGCGAGCAGAGAGAGATAGCAAGAACACAGGTGAGTGTAGCACAGTGTAGCACAGTGTAGCACTCTGTCTCTATTACACACTGTACAGTCTTTGAAAAAGTTTGAGCTGGGATAAAGCAGTGCGCATGGGGAGGACTCAGATAACCACAGATTGTGGAGCCAACATAACATAATCGTAACCTAAAATAGTGGCACATATATTTTATTTCGAAGACTACTAAATATTTTCTTGTCATTTTTATAAGGCTCTATATTTATATCATGGATGATTTATATCTACACTGAGCATCATTAATGGTGTCCAGCTTGTGGACGCAGTGCGGTGAGGTACGAGAGGAGACCGAGGAGACGCCCAATCATCAGCGCCTGCTCTCCCATGATTGCCCATGATCCCCATGATCCCCGTGATCCCCATGATACAGCTGGATACAACTCACGGACCACTTATTGGAGACACGGGACTCCCGTGCTATAGACTGTTAGCACGAGCAGCACCGCCACCTTATCGCTAGGTTTTATTACTTATTCTCTATTTCACTATAGCTGACTATAGCCCATTGGAGTGTCAAGCCCCTGGATTGAACTACCCTACCAGAGATGAGTGTAATTACTATTCACGATACGATACAAAGGCCGTATGGTCTTTGACTAATAGGATCACGGAAATTATTTTAAGCTGTGAAGCTATTGGTCAAGTTGCTTCTGCGTCGTGCGCGAACGGCACTCGAGAACTCGGCTGAACTCGGCATCGAAGCTATTTGACTGGCATCACGGTAGATGTTATACGGGAGCTAAAAACGATGGATTCTCGGTTCTAGATAAGATTAAAAAGTGTGGATCGCTCCTTTGGTGCGTACAGTGTCACGAGCAAATCATTTTCCGAAAATTCGAAATATAATCAATGTCCGGCTTCGAAGAAAATCCCTTCGGGGAGCCAGCACTAAATGATCCCTTCGCCGTGAGTAATTCCTTGAATCTAAGGACTTGATGAAATATTTTCAAAAAGAGTATCATCGCTCGGAATGGTTCCTGCATGCGACGACTTGTCAAAATTTGTCAAAATATCATCGACGTGAATCATTCTCACACGACACAATTTACATACATTTCTGTATTACGTACATATACTGGTCTATTTATGTCGTATAATCAATAAATATATTAATTAAACGGTTCGTTGTGCTTTTGGCTTGTCACATTCTTATCAGTTTTTTAAAAAAAGTTCAAATTCGTATTCTTTGAATATAGGATCCTGCTGTTAGAAGGGCAGCCGCATCCACACCAGCCAACAGAGGTATAGAAGATTATAATCCATTTGCTGAACAAGGCTCCCAAGGAACAGCACAAGTTAGAGGTGCTGCTAATCCACCGATCTATGGAGGCGTGGGAGCTACTCAACAGCCTGCAACTCTTCAACCTACTAATCAAGAGCCACCACCACCACCAATTTATGCACGCAGTGCGCAACAAACTGTTCCACCTACCGTAGGGAGCACACCTTCTTCCAGTATCGATGTATGTCTTATCATTGTCATGTATGTTGCACATAAAAATTATTGAATTCTAATTTTTAACAGAGACAGGAAGAAGAATGGAAAGCAAGGAGAGACGAGGAAATGAGAAATACACCTTACTACGGTAAGTTCTCATTTTCATTCTCCTTTACATCTAGAGAAAAAATAATGCAATTTTTTATATTTCTAGCAAGACGAAACAATTGGCCGCCTCTACCAGAAAAGTGCTGCTTCCAGCCATGTTTCTATCAAGATATCGATGTTGACATACCAGCTGATTTTCAAAAGATCGTTAGGCAACTATATTATCTGTGGATGTGTATGTTTTTTGAAAACAAAGTTTTGTTGTTACTTCGTTCACATCAATTTATGTGATGACGATAATGTTATTTCAGTTCATGGTTGCGTAATGGTGATGAATGTCGTTGGCGGATTTGCATTGATGCTCCATGGCAAGGACTTTTCAACATTTGGATTGGCTATCCTTTATCTTATACTCTTCACTCCGTTTTCATTTCTCTGTTGGTTTAGACCGGCATACAAGGCGTTTAGGTACTCAAGTTAATAACTTGCTACTCGATGCTACTCGATTATATAGCATATTGTGGAACTTGGAAATTTTCAATTTCAGAAGCGACAGTTCCTTCAACTTTATGGTCTTTTTCTTCGTTTTCTTTTTCCAACTAATCGTTACGGTTATTCAGACGATAGGCATTCCCGGCTCCGGCACCTGGTACTATAATTACTATACAATAGCCCTGGATATAGAAATAAAGAACTTGAAATTAATAACGTCCTTTAATTCCAGCGGAATAATAACTGCTATCGCAGCTTTCGGATCATCGGCAGGAGACATTATTGTTGGAATTCTTCTTCTCTTTATTGCACTCGGCTATGGTGTAGCTGCTGCTGGGGATCTTCTACTCTTGTCGAAGGTAATTCCAATTTCACTGAGCGAAGAGTGAAGGCGGCTCCCTCGATGGAAGTTCTTGAAAAGCAAATCTCACGCGTTGATCGGCCTTCCTTTCAGATTCATCGTATCTACCGCAGCACGGATGCGAGCGTCTCGAAAGCGCAACAGGAATTCGCAACGACTTTCCTCCGTAACGAGCACGTGCAGAATGCAGCAAGTAACGTCGCAGCGAATGCTGTAATCGCCCAGATGTCCAACACCAACCAACCTCGTTATTAACTAATTAATATTATCAGTTCCATGATAGTTCTACCACTTAGGTACGAATTTTATCCAACGTTTAATTCGCGCAGCGGATCGAACGAATGTTTTTGGATAATTGGCGCAGGTCTAACGATATGCTTACGAACAGCACTTGGATAATCGAGTACGAAGAACTTGAGGCGATCGAGTTACATCGGAAGTTTACGATGTCGTTCAGTCGCTCTGATATTTTATTCAATTTTCCAGTACAGTGATAGTATTCGAAAACTAATTATTATACTGTAAGTAAGATGTAATCACCGTGGTTCGCATATAAGTCCATTCGATTGAGATCAATTTTTTTGATGCTTGTAACGCGTATCGAATAGCCCTTGGGAAAATTTTCATCATATCCAGTCTTTTTGAAATGACATTGCGCTTGCGAATTACTTAAAGGATACTTTGTACTTCGTTCTCGCGCGGACTACTGTTTGGATTGATGCGAGAATACACGACTCCAATACGGTCGCGTATGCTGCTACGGCTAAGCTAAAATATTTTCTTTTCGACTTGTAGCCGTACAGTTCGCTTGTATCGACGATTGACTTGCATAGGATTTATAACGTGTTTTGTCTTACTTGAACGACGACGTTCACATATAAATGACACCACTTAGTCGTACGTGGTCGCCATCAATGTAAGTGTAGTCCTTAGAATTAATCCAGTACTGTTATCACAAAAATTGGCAAGAAGTCGATGCTGATTTCGAACTACAAAAAAGAACTATCGCGTAAAAAATGTCCACTCAACGCGTAGAGACTGAAAGCCATGTATAGAAAAGATGAGAAAATACGGCTACATATTTATTGTTCTAAAATTTCTTTAGAGGATAATCGAGAGAAATGAAGATCATGTGTCATTAGCGGACCATTTTTTCGCTTTTTATTTTCGTTTATACTTTCTTCGGTAATATTCTTTCACTCTTTTCTTTTCATTTAAAAACGATATAATCGATATCGTCCCTACTGGACGATATATTCTCAGTAGGAAGAATGACGAGGCTTACTACTGACTAACACGATGAAAAATTATGCAACAAAGGATCACTTGATATTTTTGAAGAATAAATGTTTCTTTTCCCAAATATCTTGCGTAACAAACATAACACTTTGATTACATATACTCGATTAGTTCATCCAGCTCGAGTTCATGCAGAATCGCCGCACCTGTAAATTATAATATCTCCTAAATACTTGAGATTACCTACATTTATGAGGAATTTCGAGTTAATAGACTCTTATCTACCTTCGTCAAGATAACTTGATCTTGGGTTTGGTGGAAATGGACAGCCTATACTATCCTTGGTAGTAACTGTAGTACCGATAAGTTGAGCAGCGACAAGAGCATCCATTACGTTAACTTCGTTTCGAAACATGAGTCTTGCATGACCCTCGGCCAATCTAAAATGCACGAAAAAAAGACATCAAACGAATTCCTACCTATAAATTGTATGTATTTAATATGCGCATTACCTTACGAGACTGTCCAACAATCGAACGGTCGTTCTTTCTGCTCTTCGGTGTGGATTTGATCTATGATGAAGATAAACAGCAGTGACTATCTTTGCAGCCTGCTCACTTAAAATTGGCTTGAGCGTATGAACGTATGCCAAGTATTTCCGTAAACTTTCTTCTTTCCACAAACCGTCAGTCCTTAAAAGATTCACATGTGTAACATCTCTGTAAATTAAATATCGTTTGATTACACTATACATTCCTTGAGAATGCAACAATTAATGATCTTTTGAAGTTACATTTTGCTCCGATGCTGCTCCCGAGACTCAGGGGACTCGCAAGCAAGTTTTAGAATGTGATCAGAAGTAATACGGTCCCATTCTGGATTCTTATTGTCCTTCAATATCAGGATTAAATCAAATCGTGATAGGAGAGGGTTACCAAGAGTGGTCTTGTATTCCTCGTCATCGAGGAATCGACCTCCGCTGGGATTAATCGCAGCTACCACCGTGCAACGTGAATTCAAGGTACTGACCATACCGGCTTTGGCTACGGAGATCGTTTGCTGTTCCATCGCTTCGTGAACGGACGCGCGATCATGAGATCTCATTGTCGCGAATTCATCGACGCAGCAGATCCCGCCGTCCGCTAAAACCAAGGCACCGCCCTCGAGATGCCAGCCATCTCCGTCCTTTACCGCGGCTGCTGTTAATCCGGCTGCTGTAGTACCAATTCCCGTGGTTAACACAGACCGCAATGCTAAACGGGATGCGGCACGAAGCAACTGAGACTTTCCTGTTCCTGGGTCCCCAATCATCAGGAGATGTGGTTCTCCTCTGACTCTTGTTCCCGATTCATTTGTTTTTGATACTCCTCCGGCCAAAACGACTGCCATTGCCAATTTAACCGTATATAAACCATAGATCTTAAAGTAGCAATAACATTACTAAATACACGAGGAATATAATATATTATTTTCTTTGTATTGATTATAACAAGTACTATTCCTACTTGGGGACAAATGGAAGCGAGTAATTGATTTCTGCCCACTAGTGGATCGTCGCTGTAAGTCTTCCAGTAATTTGTAAAGATTTCTCGCGTTTCTTCCGTTGAGAAGGTAGATTCTAGTAGTTTACGTTGCACGGACACGCTATTTGCTATCATGACAGTAGTTGCTTCTGATCTGGTACCGGCTGTTAAATTAGGCCATCGCCTTATTACCATGCCACTGTGGGATACAAGTTTAATATAGCATCCATAATTGATAGGCAATGCACCTAAATACAATAAAACCAAACTGACCATACATCCACATGGTCACCGGGTCTGCATTTGTCAATTAAATCATTTAACAATATTATTTGCATCCCGACTGTGTAGCTGGTGCTTTCATCCAACTGGCATTTTTCCTATTCGATCAGAACCAAGAGTATTCCCAAAACTATCATGATATTAGAAATTAAAGAACCTACTTGAATTTTTATTTCCTGATAATCTGCACAATCTTCTAGATGAAGTGCAGTCACATGAGTAATATTCCTGGCGTGACAAGCTGAGCATTCTTTGGTATCTGGGAACATTTGCCTTTCCCATTCTAACTATTCAAACAAATCTCAGTTCAGTGTTTCAGACAATTTTGTCTAGCATTATAGAATATAGGAGTACAATGTAAATAAAAAGATAACTACTTTCACTGTAGTGATGTGTTTGCATTTACGACATTCATAATGTTTGAGCAATTTTAGGACTGTCGGTTGAGAAGTTCTCACGGTGATACCTGCAGTGAAGACTAATTCTCCAATTTGACCTTGATCCACCCGTTGGGGAACAGAAGATATTCTTGTATGTATCTACAAAAGCACCAATTATATAATATATACGAAGATACCTTGGAAAAGACTTGAACAGCTAATCTCATTACTCGTCTCTTAACGGTCTGTCCTTCTGCAAGCACATTTTCTTGTGCCGTGATAGCATCTTCATCACACTGAGGCAAATAGATTCTAGGTCGACGTAGAACTTTATTGGCAACTTCATGATCAGCTTCATACAGGGATACAAAACTGCAAGGAGTTATATTTTGATGAAATACAAAGGTTGTCTGTTGGTTCATTAAGATAAACCATACTTTAAAAAAGAGAATATTTACTCGATATTTATCGAATAACAAGAAGACTCATCTTGGGCATCCAATATTCGTCTCAAATCCTCTGAATGATATTTTAAAAAATAATCAACTAACATGTTGCAAATAGCGAATTTCATTAACACGCATTTTCAGATAATACACCGTAATCGACTAACGCTTGACAAGCGTTGACTTCTCCTTTGACTAGAAGACATTTTATACATATAATACAATTTTTAAGAAAGCAAAACATTTCTTACTTATGCATACAATATCAAATTTATAAGCCACAGACCACTTGTTGGACACACGGCAATCCCGTGCCCTATAGGCTGTTAGCTGCTGTTAGCACGAGCAGCAATGCCATCTGATCGGTAGTTTATATTATTATTCTATGTTTCAGCATTAGCCCATTGGAGTGTCAACCAGTGTCAACTCCGTGGGCGATACAATACGAAAAGCATGGTGCCCAATAAGTGGTCTGTGGTCTGTGGTATCGCCTAAAACCGTAGCGTTGTGCATCTCCCTACTCATCTCTACCGGAATTACCATGATGCACAAATCTATGTAAAATCTGGTAAAGTGTAACAGTGGACGGTCGGTTTCAGGTCGTGTATTTTTTTTATTACAGTGAATAAAACATAAGTGATACTGTGCATTGTTGATTGTATTTATACAGTGATAATGTCTGAGGACGAGGTTGAAAGTTTTGAAATTACCGATTATGATTTGGACAATGAATTTAACATTAACAGACCTCGACGAAAACTGTCTAAGAAGCAACAGATGCTTGGTACGATATCTGGGATTTTTATATATTTTGTGTCTGACTTGATAACGTTTTACTTACATTTTATATTGTCAGGCATCTGGGCTGATGACAGCGATGAAGAAGATGTCCCTGCAAGACCATCGTTCAAGTCATACGACAAAGGTCCCAAAAATTATACTGCTCCTGTTAGTTTTGTTGCTGGAGGGATTCAGCAAGCTGGCAAACCAAAAGAGGAGCAGAGTAAAGAAGGTGCCAAGGATGATGATGATGATGATGATGACGATGATGATGATGATCAGAGAGGATCTAGAAGAAGAGAGTTTACATTAAATTCATCAAGGTATTTTAGCAGTAAAATATGATTTTATCACAGGTATTAATGAAACCTATTTCTTACAGTGATTCGGATACCGGAACCCCTACAGAAAGTCGATCAAGAACTCAGCAACCAAGTTTTTCAATAAATTTAGACAGCGATGTGGCAGGATTAAGAAGAAAAAAAGCTCCGATCAATCCTCTGTTGATGAAGAGTGGAGTTGGTAGTTGGGAAGTACATACCAAGGGTATTGGAGCAAAGCTTTTGCTAAGAGTAAGTATCAGTTAATATAAGAGAAGGTTTTAACTAAATATTTCAGAAAGTAGATTGTAATATAACTAATTTTAGATGGGTTTTGAACCTGGTAAAGGTTTGGGTAAACAGTTGCAAGGAATAAGTGCTCCAGTAGAGGCTCACTTGAGAAAAGGCAGAGGAGCAATTGGTGCATATGGGCCAGAGAAAGTTGCAAAGGTTCCAGAGAAGAAAAGAGATGAGGACATTGAAGAAGCTAAAGTTTTCAAAGCTAAATTATCCCAGTGGCGAAAGGGTGGCGAGGCTGGTGCTGCTAGTAGCAAGAAACGGTCTCGTTATGTTTATCGAAGTGTCGATCAAGTATTAGAGGATGGAAAATCAAAACCAGAGAGAAAAGTTCCTACGAGCAGTGAGATTAGTCGAGTCAAAGTGATAGACATGACAGGACCAGAGTGTCGTGTGTTGAGTGGATATCATGCTATAGCTGGTGGACAGCGGCGTCCTGACGAAGGAACAATTACTACGGATAGCAAGACCAGACTAAATTTCTCACTACCAGAATTACAGCATAATCTCGACATCCTGGTGGACATGTGTGAACAGGATATTATCAGAAATGACAGAAGAACCAGATATCTTAATGATCGTGTAGTTGCCCTCGAGGCTGAGAACAAAAATCTGACAAAAGTGGTTGATCGACATGGGCAACTCATTGATACTCTAGAAAACGTCTTGGCTGTTGTCGATAAATTAACTGATAACTCCAATGATCTCTCCCTTGAAGAAATCGCAATAGCTTTTAGAAACTTGCAAGATTCTTACTACGAAGAATATAAAATGTATGAACTAGGAGAACTGGCTGGCAGTTTAGTCAGTGTTAAAGTCAAGGATAAGTTAGCTACTTGGAATCCTCTTATGCATCCCAAGGAACATATGGAAGTATTCAGTGAATGGAAGGACATTTTGGAAACTGGAAGAGGAACCCTGAATCACTCTCAAACTATGCATCCTTACGACAGACTAATATGGACTGCGTGGATGCCATCAATCCGTGGTGCAGTACAGTAAGTATTTAAATATTTTACAAAACAAAAAATCCTATAGTACCGTCTACCCATAATATAACAGAGAGTATTTATTTTTTATTTTCTAGACAGTGGATTTGTAAACAACCAGATCCTTTGATTGAACTCATAGAATATTGGTTACCCTTACTTCCTAGTTGGATTTTGGAAAATGTAATAGACCTTCTGGTATTACCTAAACTCACTTTAGAAGTCGAAGAGTGGAATCCATTAACAGATACTGTCCCGATCCACACCTGGATCCATCCTTGGCTTCCATTGATGCGTAAGTTCATCTATGACTACTGGCACATTTCAGAATTCTAATTATTAAAGAACAATTTTAATGTGATAATAGGTAATCGTTTGGATTCTCTTGTCTATCCGATAATCCGGAGAAAGCTTGGTTCAGCAATGGGTGGTTGGCACCCCTCTGACAGATCAGCTAGACTGATGCTGCAACCTTGGGTTGAAGTATTTGATAAGGGTGACATGCAAGCTTTCCTAGTGAAGAATATAATACCAAAACTAGAGGACGCGTTATTACAATTGGACATAAATCCTCATCAGCAGCATCTGGACAAATGGAATTGGGTTTATGAATGGAAAGAAATGTTGTCGGTCCATGCGATGGCTGGGCTGCTTGATAACCAATTCTTTCCTAAATGGCTACGTGCTTTGGCGATTTGGTTGAGTCACATGCCAAGTTACGAACAAGTTATTAAATGGTATATGGGATGGAAGAGTATGCTGAGTGAAAAATTATTAGATGAACCTAGGATCAAAGGTTGGTAGATCGGATGATCTAGAAGAGTCATATCGCACTGATGAAATTTTATACAATAAATTTTTTTCTTTTTAGATCACTTTAAAAAGGCCCTAGAGATGATAAGGAATACTCTAGTTGAACCTCAAGCTCGACCATCAGGACCAATTGAACAGGTTCCTTACATTACGAATTTAGATCAAATGCCGTCCATGTCCCAAATACCAACAATGGCGCAGCAGAGATTTGTATCGCTCTCACGAACCATGACTCAGACTCCCAGAGATTATAAAGATTTTGTACAAGACAAGTGTGAAGAGCGCGGTATACTTTTCATGCCTATTTCAAATAGATATAAAGATGACAAACAAGTATACAAACTTGGAAACGTGCAAGCATACATTGACGGAGAAATGCTCTTCGTGTCTCGTGGAAGTGGCACTTGGGCACCGATACAATTAAATGCTATCCTGGACATGGCAGAACTTTGAGAACCAGTATCGTGTAGATGAGGCTCCAATAAACGTCACGCAATGTGCGATCGAAGGGGATGAATCATTTCAATTGTATATACTAATTGTGATAATCCTAGGATACCATATCTTCAATTTATTCCTGAAAATTTGTACATTAATAACAAATCAGGTTCCAAGTTGTACAGTTAATAGACAATGTGTCTTCTTTAGAGAGATGTACAAATATATTACTTTTTCCTTGAGATAGTTTTCACTCTTTATGTCAATGCTTACAGTAGTCAGATATAGATTACTGTGGACTATTTCTTGACTGTTTTATAAAATATATTAACTCTGTAATATTTATTTGTATATATTAACTTTTCTGGATTCGAGTGACAATCTTCAGTTTCAATACTGCTGAATCTTTATTTTATTCCTCAGTTTAAAGAACTATTGATTGTCAAATTAAGAATCTGTCTATCTACAAGTAATTCTAATATAGTTTAGGTGAGTTCAAACTGAGATGCTTCGAGAGGAATACCATTATTTCGAAAGATTGATTCATCTAGATAATCAATAGTCCTTTGACACTGTTTTCCATCCTTGTCTTTATTTGTTTTTGTTACTCTTCCTCGTTTATCTGTTGGTATCTCCCCTGCAAGGAGTAAAGTGCAAAGTCTTCTAACTCTTTTATCGGTAATGCCATGAAAGAACATAAAAACTCTTTTGCAAACACGTATCCTAGTATTACTGTCGTACACATAATATTTAAAATTACTACTACGTTTCTTAGGCACAGGTTTCCTGGGCTTTCTTTGCTTAATTGAATCTGTTTCTATAAGGCCTTGCAAATAAATATCCTGTTCGTCCTTAGTCTTAAGCTTCTTAAAGTCCCTTACGAAGCTCATGACCATGTCATCGCTTATGCGATTGGAGCAGTGTAATCTGCAACTAAAATAACAAAAAGAGTATACATTTATAATTATGACATTTAATTGAATCTACATGGTCATGTAACTGAATACATTTTGTGCAGGTAACAAACTATATGTATAAGTACCACTAAACACAGTAATAGTAATAGAAATAGCCACTAAAATTCTTTACCCACAACCACCGTCATCCACATGAGTTAAATTAGTTATATTCATTGTCGCAGTTTCGCTTGTCATTTTTCTCACACGATACAATTTTAAAAAGTAGAAATAAACACTCCTAAGACCTTAGTCGGTCTACCATCTTGAAAACAATCACCTGTCGGTGATCGCGCTGGATCGCGCAACTGGAATAGGAGATCGCCGGGAAGTTAGTGCCAAAATCACGTTCGTCTTTTCGAACGTTACACGATTGGTTCATTTTCTCTAAATTCTGCGTCTTGGAAACGTGATTGGAACGCACCTGTTACAAGTGTGTTCGAAAATGAACCGAGGCAATGCTCGCGGCATTCTCGGCTCATCATCGGACGCAGCTGTCATTTTATAGCTCTGTTCGCAAACGAACCATATTGTTTACGATTGCAATCGAGCTAAGAGAAAATCAAATTTTACTTGTTATTTAAAAATGATTTCATAAAATAAAAAACGAATTGCGGAGCAAAATTGAGCAAATCGAGAGCAATTAATTCGTCAAGAAAACCAGATTTGGTTATTTGGAATAGCAATAAAAAAATATGTTTCTATTTCAACGAATGTTTGTTAATCAATGCATAATAGCAGCGGAGAATTTAGGAAAACGTAAGGAGCATTTAAGGGGCAATTTCGTATGCATTATAAATATATAAACATGTATTTTTTGGCGTTAACTTCCCGACGGTGAATAGAAGTTGCATAAATAATCATGTTCCTCTGGACAACTGGTAATGTTCAACTCCTAATAATCAGCAGTTGCCAACTGGCCAGAATCTGCAATTGTAAGGAAACTGTATATGAAGTTGACCAAGAGGGCGTATTCCGGAAACATAAGCACGCAGTGCCATCTAACAGAGTCATATTAATTCGTAGTTGCAAATCAAAAAAAAAAAAATAATCAACAGGAAAAAAAGCAGATAACTTTATTCTAAATAAATTCCGGTTCCCCCTCAGCAGTCGACGCTGCCATAACTGTAATTCCAGTTCGTAGTGCATTATATAAAAAGCGCCAAACATATCCCTAAATTTATAAAAAGTAATAATTCCATAAGATTCCTCCCACATGCATGCAGTCCTTTTGAAATTTTTCATAAATTATCATACATTACCATACGTATATTTAATAATGTCATGCGAATTATCATATATTCCGACACACGTAATCTCCCAGTTGGCTGCACGTACTAAAGTTGTTTTTGTTCGTGTTCATTTTTAATACCATATGACCATAGTACTAAGGAGATCGTAAAGGTCGTATACATATATCAGAATAACATGTCAGTAATTATTAGCTAATAAGCGTTCGCTTAGAAAGCATATTGACCTAGGCCATTAAGGTCCGGTTGTTCCTACATGATTTCCATCTTAAGCGATACTTCAGTTTCAGTTTAACTACAACAAAAATTCCCTAGACAATTGATTGGTCGTTAATCAATCTGCCACTTAAATTTTATGTCAACCACTGCACCCGGAAAAGCGTATCGTACTGTTGTCTAACGACATAAAAACATATTTGAATCGTACAACGTTAGAACTAAAAATTAACGGGTGCCCGAGGCGTTATCACAGTCTGATCAGACAGAATCAGACAGAATATACTGATCGAAGAAGCATGATTCCAATTGATCGGATCGGCTCGTGCACCTGGACAAAGTTGTGAAATCTGCTTAATGGTGCTCTATCGTTTAGCAACTGGCTGCGTGCAACGTGTAGGCGCCATGAACCAAACTGAGCCAACCTGAACGAACCTGAACGAACCTGAACGAACCTGAACGAACCTGAACGCGTCTGAACGCATCTGAACGCATCTGAACGCATCTGAACGCATCTGAACGCATCTGAACGCATCTGAACGCATCTGAACGCACCGCCACCAACGGCAATAATGCCAAAGCAGCAGCGTCGCTAGCGACATCCAGCGACATCATCTCGCCTGGGTGCGCAGCTTTAAAACTCCTCGATATGGAAAGTTGCGCTTGATTCTCTCTGATTCTCTCGAGAAGAGGCAGCCGGTTCAGGAGGTGGACAGGAGGTGGACTGGTGGTGGACTGGTGGTGGACTGGTGGCGGACTGGTCGCCGCTGCGAAGGATGGACGTTCCTTGCTCGCCCACGCACGGTGCAAATCTACACGGCGTCTTCCTCCAAGGCGTCGAGGAAATTTGCATCGACTCCGTGCTGCCTGGTAACCACGGTTGTTTGGTTCCGGTTCTACGGGAAGTCGAGAAGCTCGAAACATAACCTAAATCCTGAGGAGGCCTACGAGAAAGAGTCGATCATATTGGAACTCGTAATGATTCACTTTGCCAGTTCCAGGGTCCTGAAGTAGAGGCGTGCATTAGGCGCTGAATCCTTTCATTGGTTCCTGGAATCACAATCTCCTCGACATGCCTGTAATCGTGTTCCACTTAGCTCCGTAATAATTGCCATGGAAGGATCTGTCGAGGTTCGTACAATTTGCATATATCGAGTGTCCGATCCGTGCGTAACTTGCTCGCGTGACCAGGGATTTTGTCTCTCTGGCGTCGTTCACGAATCTCCTAGGTATCGGAGGAGGTAAACTGGTAAATAAATTCATAAGAGAAGAAACGTAGGAGAAGAGTCGAGGATAGGCTATGCCAGCTCGTAGCGAGTATAATTTCTATAAATAGCCTGCGGTTGCACCGGTCGTGTCGTGTCAATGCGGCTCTGCAACTCGTTTGCCATTTTTACCAAAGTCAGCTGTACGAGCAGGGTTGGGACTTGAGTTAATTACACGATTCGCTTTGGGCTTCTGTAGGGGAAAAAAAAACAAGAAATTGTGAGGTGTCAGTAAAGGCGATATTAATGTAACTCTAGTAGGACTCAGCGATACTTACACGTTGCACCGTCACGTTCAGCAATGCTCGGTCAGTCTCGTGTTTTCTCGCAAAACTCGCTCGCGCCCCCGAACATTCCAAACCCACGCGGATTGGCCGTTTATGCCCTCAGCACTGTGTTCTCCGATAAAATTACGCCGTATCGGTAACGCATGGGAGTTTTCGCGCCAGGCATTTATTTCTGGTACGTAATAAGTTCATATGTAGTACATAAGTTCACTCGCGTGTTGGATGCGTTTCCGTGCGTGTCTAACACGATGATTTAAAGTGCAGATACCGTTCCGAGAACCGGAGGAGTCATCGGAAAGAATCGCGCTAGCGCAGCTTATCGTAGAGTCTCTTATCGGGTCATCGATCACCGCACGTAACCATCCTCTCATTCATCGAACCGTTCAACCGTCTAATGGTTCGTCCGTCCGTCCGTCCGTCCGTCCATCGTTTGGTCGGCTTCGGCCGAACACCTGGACTCTGGATGCCCCCGTACCTTTGCTTCCTTTCTGATTTGGGATAGGCTCGTGCAGGTATCGAGTCGAGCCACGGAGCCAAGTTGAAGTTGATTGCGAGCTGAGGTTTTTAGTATAGTCCAGTCAGGACGCCCACGCTGTTCGGAGATCACTACAGGACGGCCGAGCTGAGGTGCGCCGGGACGTTTAGATCGGGAAAACCTTGGCGATATTTCATGGACGCATAACGCGTACGCGCCTATCTCAGGATAACGGATAGAGACCGCAGGCTTAAGGCAGCCAACGAGTCAGCCAGACTATGAGCCTCCTCCTTGGCGCGGTACGTCCTTTTATTCTTCTTTTGGTATTATCCGCAAGGCCATTACGTTGCCAGGATGTTGCCAGGATGTTGCCAGGATGTTGCCAGGATGTTACCAGGATGCTTTGCCAACGTCGGTTGTACCTGGTACCAGATCTCGAGGTTGCTAGCGATAACGGCGATACGGTCCAGAGTGACCGAGGACGCTCGGGACTCTGTGGATAGACGAATACCAAGTACAACGAATGCGAGTACAGAAAATTGTCAGGATAAATTTTTCGAAAAAATTCAAAACTACTGAGGATTAAGAATGCAAGGTGGAGGCGTCATCCGTCGTGTCTCGCGCAGCAGCAGGAGGTTTCGAGGTGGTTTGAACCGCGTGTAAAAAAGTTGGTATGTCACGGATGAGCTCACACGGTCGACGTACGAAGCAGCAACAGGTGCCAGTCGCGCATGCGGATCTGACGTCGCGATACGTGCCGGAGATGATCCCGCGTCGCTCGAAGAAGCTTTTGGGAATTCAGTTGCTCCCTGGAGCAATTGCGGGTTCGGGAGTCGCGCAGCGCCCTCTAACGAGTAATGACATCTGGCAAAGGGCGGGGCCTATTACCGGGGCTCCCACGCGGTCTTCGCTCCACTCGCCTATATACACCGAGCACGTTTCCACCACCATCATTCACCATCGCCGCCGCCACAATCATCATTACCATCCTTAGGAGTCGCAGCCGTCATTCCTCCCTCGCAATCACCAGACGTATAGTTAACCAGTCGCACGGTAACCTATAGGTACAACTGGTTACGCTAGTCCGCTCTTTAACACCCGTGAACTCCTGGCAAAAATGGAACTGGTAGTCAGGATGGGTACCGGGAGCAAATCCGTACAGTGGAGTCGATTACCTACAAGAAAAAAGGAAAGAACGATTAACAGTCGATAAAGTAGCGAGGAATAAGTCTTTGAGAGGCTGGTAAGAAAGTATTTTTTCCCCCAGGAGGATCCTTGTACAGGAGGTCGACACGGGACTGATAATAGTAAATGCATCGATGGAAGGGAGCGCGCGCGGCCCCCCACGCCCTCGTTCTCTCTCTCTCTCTCTCTCTCTCCCCACTCTTCTTCTCTCTCTCTCTCTCTCTCTCTGTCGCTCTCTCTCTCTCTCCCTTTCCTCTTCTTCTCTTTCTTCGCCGTCTCTCGTTCTCTCTCACTCGCGGTACGCTCGCTCTCGTGGTCGAGAGCGCGAGAACAAGACAAGACGCCAAGACCGTTCCAGCCGCCCGCGCACTGGACCGAAAGGAACCGAAGGCGACCGAGCGCAAACCCAAAGCCAAAGGCATAGTTAGCTCGAATCGCGATCGCGCGATGCACGTCCGCGCACCTCCTCCGCGAAGACGGCTTTGAGAATCGCGCGTCATACTCGTAGAGACGAGGAGTCGGCTTCTATTAAAAGTTGTGGCGCGACGAGCGACGATGCGTCTTCCCGCGCCTCGTTCAACCTGAACGCGTTTGACGTCGACGTTATCGTGCGCCTTGTTGATTAACGCTTTTGTACCATCGAACTCCTGTCGTCGTGACGAGGATCGTTGACGATCTTTTTCTTCCTTGTCGGATCGTCGTAACGC
This sequence comes from Calameuta pallipes, assembly GCA_030142375.1. Taxonomy (NCBI): domain Eukaryota; kingdom Metazoa; phylum Arthropoda; class Insecta; order Hymenoptera; family Cephidae; genus Calameuta; species Calameuta pallipes. The sequence continues at coordinate 204,276 of JARQSW010000078.1, forward strand.
AGCTACAAATCCTCCTGACTGTTCCATGAGGACTTTCGACAATTGCGGGTAGTGCCTTCGTGGTTGTCGTGTGCTTCCTCCTGTAGCTGTCTGTTGTCTACACGCAGGAAGCAGCCGCAACACGGCCCGTTATGGATCCCTACCCGATGGTAAGTTTAGCTTGTGTTTTTAGTGACATTCGAAGTTTGACAATTTTTCGAAATTCCGGAAACCAGTCCGTAGAAGCTCCAAGTGATGGTGCTGCGCGAGCGAGACGGAAATTCAGATTTGCGACTCAACGAGGAGTAAAAGTGGATTGTTTTTATATTTCTTTTGGTGGGATCGAAGCAGCAGGTGCGCACGCGATATCTTACGCGAGCAATGCAACAGGGCTGATTTCTAACAAGTAAAATATTATCGGGCGAAACAATAGTATCGATAGATCGCGCGGCTACTTGATAAATCGTGACAAATCTCAACGACTTCATCGCGATATCCTATTACCATATGGGACGAGTACCTTTTTTTAACGGGGTAGTTACCATGTAGCGTATCGTCCAAGGTTATCGCGCGACACCCTGCATCTTTCCAATCAGTGAATCCTTTTTTTGCAAATGATTGAACCTGCAAAAAATTATAATTAACACGCGCGCTTCTCGACGCACGCTATTCTATTTTTTCCCTTAGTATTTACAGGAAAAACGCAATGCCATACTTTTCAGAGATTTATCTGATCGCTAAGAATAAACTGCGTGCGAATTTTTCGTCGAGGAATTTTGCACGTGTTATTGCAATTTCTGCAAGTGACGTACGTCACATTCGCAGAAATCAGTCAAATCGAGAGGTCCTGAGAAAAGCATCCAGATATCCGTTCTAGCTAAGTCCTGTCCTTCTCGTTAAGCTATCCTGCACGTTGTCTTCGGCGGGAACAGCAGTGGCGGCCCCGACGGTAGTGGCGTCGGTAGTGGCGTCGGTAGTGGCGTCGGTAGCAGCAGTGCAACTGGTGGAATGCGCCATTTGATGAATGAAGATGAAGCGGACGAAGAGGACGGGACGGGATGGTTAGTCGGCTGGTCTGGCTGGCGTCCCCTGAATGGGACCAGTCCTCCGGTAGAAGCCTTGTAAAGGCAGGCGTTCTCCACAGCGTCGTTCCATAGAATGGCAATAGATGCGTTTGACAATGGAACAGCATTTACAATTCAGTGCCTCCAGCTTAACAGTAACAAAAAATTGACAACACTTGTTTAATAGCTTAGGAGAGAGAATAAAGTAAATTGACGTGGACCATCGAAGGTGGTAGCCAATTCGACGAGTCTTCCGGTAAAAAAATTTCGATTAAAATCTTGCGCAGTTGGTGGCTCGCGGTTGGTAACTCTGAGAACGACGTTAAAACGACGAGCTGGGTGCGGTATGCGTGGAAATAGATCAGAGCGGTACAGTCGTTAGAAGGATTGGCGCTGGCTGTGTAAGTTGAATCGTCGATGTGAAAAAATCCACCCGGTAGATCTTTACCTGAAATCGTTACCGCGTAATAATCATTTGGAATGAATCACTGAATCTCATGGCTGCCCGGCTTACTCACTTTGTCTTCCATTGGGCGTTTGACGATGCGTGCGCGGACCTCGTGTGATTTGATAGGACGTTTAGCTGCTCCCGTTCGCTTCGCGTCTCCTCCATCATTCTTAATTAAGACGGCGGGAATGACAATCCCATTTGACTATCTCGGCTGAATCTCGCTCCGGCGCCTGATCTTGCTCGGCGTTTCTCTTTTCTCTCTTCTACGTTCGGAGTAAGAACTACCGTACAATTCAGAAGCAGATCCTCATCGCGATGATCATCCTGCCCAGTTGGTACTCGTGGTAGCGGCTTCTGCATCGTTCCCTAATTTATTTGAGAGTAACAAGACCAACTGGAAATCTCGTTTGGACGTAGATCATCGTACCCATTAAATTTTCACCCATTGATCAATGATCTAATGCATTTTGAATGAGCTACCAAATAACGAAGGTATTGTAAACTGCTGATGGTTTTCTTGGTACTGGGTAGAGACCCTCGTCCTTGGCATATTATTGTGTTACTCCTCGCCAAGCTGTAGAACTCGGACTGATTGTTAATTCGGAGAGAGGCTGTAATTTCTTACGAGCGACTGTGTAACGCCGTCTACAGAATTGCTCGCGCTTAGATCATTTTTTTATCTTGTCTGGATCACTTTTCTAATGTCGTCGCGATCAAGATCCCGAGCTCAGATATATCGAGGAGGCGTCAGAGAGATCTGTAACAAATGGAGATAAAACAATGTATCGACGAAGATGTTGATATTTTGAAAATTCAAAGTTTTGCTCCTGAGCTTAGATTTCGACCTAGCTCTTCCTTGGTACCTCGTGCTGACTGACTTTTGAGAAAGATCAAGAAGATCCGAATCGGTCAAAAGGATTAAGCCGATCTAAAGGGTTTCTTTGGATCGTAGGTGGTTCGCGCTATCGATAAACAGAAAACGTGCAGGGACGAATGCGTCGCGACGCGTGGGTGTCGTTATTTTGGTTCTAACCTAATTCAGTAGTTCTAGGGTTACGTGGTGCCGTCCTAAATATAAAATCTAGCGCAGGCCTTCGCTATAAAATGTGTAAATACGCGGTGCCCCGTTGCGCATCTAAGGTTTTCATTTCAATGGACACGTGACTCTTTTCTAAAATATCAATGATAACGATCGCCAATCAAAAGGTCTCCGATAAAACGTAAAAATCTG
>JARQSW010000078.1:212000-227874 GCA_030142375.1 Calameuta pallipes
GGTTCATCCTTGTTTTGGTTGCAGTCGCGGGCGCAGGAAGTCACGGTGGAAGTTGAAGTTTCATCATCAGGCACTGCCGCCGGAGTACCTTGATCATTACGAAGCAGCTCTTGCTCAGGAAGCCTTGAACGCGAGTCCATCGTCCATCACTGAGTCGACAGCACCGAGTCCAGCACCCACGGCTTCGACTACGGCCTCTGCCTTCCCATCAATTTCCGTTTCCACTTCCACTCCCACTCCCAGTTCTATCTCAACCTCGACATCAACTTCAACCAAAACTCCGAGTCCCGTAGCCGATGTTCACGGGTGGCTTCAACGCATCGCCACGATGCAGCAGGAACTCTGTCCTATTGTGCTGCAACATCAACATCAGTCTCAATCCCATCCTCATCAACACCACCACCACCACCACCACCACCACCAACAACAACAACAACAACAACAACACTATCAGTCTGCCGATACCTTGCCAGCTGCTGCCTCCAGAAGGTCTGTCATCACGTCGACCTCGCACTCCTATCCGTCGCATCACAGCACCCATCAGCCTCAGCATACAGTGCACTCGCAACAGCATCATCATCAGCCACATCAGCAACATCATCAGCAGCCGACTCCCAGGCCGCCAATGAAGTATTCCGATCTGCCTTATATGGGGGAGATAACGCTGGACAACAGTAAGCCGCGCCGAGGGCGAAAGCCGAAGAAAGCCGACATCTGCCACCTCATCTACAAGAACTACGGTACCATATTGCCGGGTACACCTGGCCACGAGGAGAAGAAGCAGCCGGTGAAGTCGAAGCCCGAGAACCGTGCGGAACATCAGAATCATCCACAGGTGTCGTTTCAGCGGACGGATATTCAGAACAGGATCAGCAGTCTCCTGGAGAAACGTCTTACTCAGGAGTCCAGGAAAAACCTTGCCCTCGCGGAAAGCCTAAGATTATCGGAACAGGAGGAACCGCTCAATCTCTGCATTCGTGATCTCAATCAGCTCAAGATACGATTGTTACGCAAGCACGGAAACGTTTACGAGTCCGGTCAAGTCAAAAGCGAAGCCTCGAGCGACGCTGAAGAAGTCGAGTGCCTCGGCAGTTCATCCTCGCCGCCTATACTGCTCGATGTCCAGCGTTCGAGCGAATCCCTCAACTACGGAAATCATCATCATCATCATCATAATCATCACAATATACATGGTCACAATCAGCATGTAAATACGAACAACGCCAGCGACAACAACAACAGCAATAGCAGTAATAACAACGAGGAGTGTACTGGATTTCCTCAAAATCCTGGTTTCGTCTACTGGCCCAACGCTGGTGTCTTTATTCACCCGATGGCGCTACAATCACAGTTCCTGTATTATCAAAAAATGGCACAAGCTGAGAAACCTTTTGGCTGCGTCGAGCCAACGGCTAAGGAACAGAAGATCGTTCCCAAGTCGATATTTTCAATGCTGGACGGCGGAAAGAGCTCGGGTGCTTCGATAGGTTCTGGACAGTTGGCGCAGGTGTCAGCCTCTGGAACGACGCCAACGACAGGACAACCACAGCCGACGCCCCCAGCATCTCTGTCGGGTTCGTCGCCAATCGCAGCACCGGAATCGCCAAGGCCGAAGAGGAACGCTCCTCTGGGTCATCAAAGTCAGTCTCAGCCAACAAAACGGAAGCGCTCGGCCATATTTATTCCGCCAATGCCCACCGAAAATAATAACAATCCAGCGACCGAGGTCAGCATATGCAAGTTCAAGTTCACGGGCGGCGCCAAGCCGAGTCTCCAGGAGAAGAAGAGTCTCTCCGTCGACTCCGGCGGCAACTTCAGGTACTACAGTGGTACTGGGGACAAGAGCATGCGCGGTTACGAATTCTTCCCACGGGAGTCTCTTCAGCAACCTGCCGGACAAGCTGGCTCCTCGGCTGGAGCTTTCCTTAGCGCAGCTGGAGAACGGATTCCAGCCCCGGTGACTGGCGCCTCCGTAGCAGCTGCGGCCGCAGCCGCGGCGGCGGTCGCCGCCTCCTGTCAACGTCCTCCGGCCATACAGGAGGACGGTCGACGAAAGCGCAAGACCAGGAAGTCCTTGCAGCGTGAAAAGCTAGAACAAACTTTCAAGGAAAAAGGCTTCCTCATTCAAACGCAACAGCTGGAATCTGCAGAAGGTGCGACTTACTGCAAGTTCAGGCAACTGCGCAAGTTCACCAGGTACTTATTCAGGAGCTGGAAGGACTATCTTCCTGGTAACGTGCACGAGTTGACCGGAGCCTCGGAAGCGGATGTTATAGAGGCTGATCCCGAGGTCGATCCCGAGTCCTCGATCGTCGGCTCGCCTCTCTCGAACTCCCTCGCCCCCAACGAATTGATACCTGGACCAGAACTACTCGAGGACTCCCGAACTCTTTCCCTGACCCCTTAGGATTAATCCCTATGCTAAGTAAAAGAATGTCTGGAAGCCGCATTTATCGCTTTCGTGCACGTCCGTCCACGTCGACTTCCGTCCCTCAGGGCGACGCATTTATGTCACAAGAGGATCGTCCTCGGGGCAGGGAGTTTGCCATAGCGAATTAGCTGGTGACGGTCGACAGCATCGCGCCCGATGCTCAGACGCGCGTAATCAGATCATCGTTGGTCCTTATGCGAGAGTCAACGTAGCTCTGTGCCAAAGATGGGAGACTGGTATGTACAATTGTACATAGAGAATGGCAGAGAATGGAAGTGCGTGAGTGTACCGAGCCGCGCGCGCATCTAATTAATAGCGATTGTGTTAACCAAAGAGTGCATGTGGAAAGTAAAGAAGCGTGCTCGGTAAGTGGGACGAGTGAGAATGAGAGTGTAAGTGAGAGAGAGAGAGAGAGAGAGAGAGAGTGTGTAATTTTTTTAAATGACGTTAACTATTTAATATCGTCTAACGAAGTCTAGTCTTATTTATACTCTTGCGTGGAACGAGAAATTAGAAGTGTAAAAAGAAAAATGAAAACAAAAAGAAAATGAACGAAGCGAATAACCGAACGCGTTACTCGAGTCGTTGAAAAGTTGTAATATTAACGAGCGTCGCGACGCACTTGGACGTCGTGCGCCACGACGCTTCCCTGAGTGCCGGTTCGACGCGCGCGACCTAGTCGCGCACATAAGCTCACTGTATAGAGATCACATGTTGTTTATAGCTTGTAATAAAACTATATTGTTATTAACGATATCGCATTCCCCCTCTCTCATATCCTTCCTCGTACGAGCGAATCCTCTTCGAGTACAGGATAAACTCCGTATTGATGGTAACGCGGAACACTCGATTGCCCGACGCTCGGCGTCGAGTTCCTGCAGCAGCAATTAAGGCTGCTTCTTTTGATTTCATTGATGCGATCGTGGAGCAGAGAGACTTATGGACCTTCTGGTGGGAGAGAGAGAGAGAGAGAGAGAGAGAGAGAGAGAGAGAGAGAGAGAGAGAGAGAGAGAGAGAGAGAGAGGGCCGAAGAAGAAGAAGAAGAAGACACGCGGAGGAAAGAGAGAAAAGAAAGAAACGAGAGATCGAGAGAAACGAGCGAGGAGCCAGAGAGCCGAGGACGGAGAAACAGGACTTGGCAGAGAACCGGAGACGTCAGCGTCGTTGCCCGGTTCCCGAGTTTTGCCCGTCCAGCCATGCACGAAGCCACGTACGCGCTGCGTGTGTGCTCATGCGTGGCTGGATGCATCGACGTGTGCGTCCCATGCGTGCGCGCGCACACAGGCGTCCCGACTAGTAAGCGGCGTCTCGACGCACACGCATGGTTCTTGTAGAGTCTCATGCGTAGGGCCCCCCATTCATGCATACGCCCATTCACGCATCTCTGGCTCACCTTGACGGCTTTTTGTCTGCCTGCCGATAGTCCTTCTTTCCCTTTCCACTTGTCTCTCTTCCTCCGTCCTGCACCTTCGCTCTCCTCTCCTTGTCGAGACGTGCGTGATTTTATGACGCCATCCTTTTCATTTTTTCACCTCCACGTAGAACTCGATGGATTTTGGAAAATGACGCAAGGCTCGGCCGTAGGACTTTCGTCGTCCGGCTGCTGCGCCTGTGTGGGAATTTGTATGTGATACGACAGTGGATTCTCGGTGGATGGGACAGATGGCGATTAGTCGTATTATTGTATGCAGAACGAATAGAGATACCTACAGGGAAGTGGATGCATAAGTTACGGGCGCAGCGGCGGAATAGAATCGCGCACGGAAGTCTCTACGGGGAAGCAGAAGGTTCTACGTCGTAATTACGAGGAGAGCCGGGGGTTCCCCACCGCCATCCCATATTCTCTTATTGTCCCATCTTCTTTAGTGACTTTTTGCAGTTGCGCTGCTGCGCCTCCTCGCCGTTCAGGAGAGACCGCGCGCGCGCGCGCGCGCACAATGACTGCAGGTTTCCTAATACGGCCTCGGCGGAGTCCTCGTGAAAAAAAGAGGAATTTCGGCGAGTACCTATAAGTATACGAGGGCAGGATCAGCGGTGCCTGGGAAGAGGACGACATCGTGCCTCGGCGGATTCGATAAGACAGCAACACGATGCACGGTATATATACATATATACATATATACATATATACATATATATATATATATCGTACAGCTTTAGCAGGTTTGTTCTTTGATACAGGGAAGCCACGCGTTCCCCAATGAGACGCCAGGGTGGCCATCTAGACTGTCTACCTGGCTGCTCGCACTGATCATAGCTGATATCGGATACGTGGAGCAGGCGAGACAGGTTCACGGAGGAAAAAGTTCAATTTGTCTGGCGCGTTCCCTATCCTGGACGTAGTGGATCGTGAATCGCCTAGGCAAGGGACGCTTCGTTCGCTGCCGCTGGGCGCTTTCCGCGTCCTTAATGACGTTCCCGGCGGTACGTTGCCTCCTGGACGTCTTCGTGTTCTTCGTAAGGCCCGGCTCGCGTGGCTTCGAGGCAAGAACGGCTTCATGAATGAACTCCGACGCGGCTCGATAGAAGGACTCTTCTCTCTCTGGGTCTCTCTCTCTCTCTCTCTCTCTCACTCCACCTTTCTTTTTCCCTCTCACTCTTCTCTTTTCGATACGCGGTTAAACTGGAATTGTCACAATGCAGACGGAATGCCTGATTGTTTCTAGGCAGTGGCGACTATTCCGCGTGGCAAAGAAGAAAGAGACGCCACCGGAAATCATCATTCTCGGCGCGAGTTTTAATCCGAGAAACCGGAATCCTCCCGAGCCGCGTGCAACCTGACTGACAATAAGACAGTCCTCTCACTAGCTCGATCCCTACCTTGAATTCCGGGCCTGTTCCCTCATCCGCGACCACGTCCACGTCCACCTTCGTCTTCGTCCTCCTCTTCGTCCTCGTATATCTCTCCACCAGCCATTCTTCTCCACTTTTTCATTCTCTTTCTGGCGTTCGCCTCACCGGACATTCCTGGATACCTCCGAGTCGAGCAATATAGGAAGTCACGGCGCCCAGCGCCGATCGGCACCATCCTGCGACGTCAACGTGCGCCTCCTACGAGCAAGAACGAATATCCAGAAGTAATACTTCCTGGTCACGGCACCACCTGCTCTCTCTCTCTCTCTCTCTCTCTCTCTCTCTCTCTGCAGAGTTTAGAAACCCTAAAGGTCACGGGTCTCCGTGTAGGCGATCGATTGGGACTTGGTGGGTCTGCACCAGTCTGCACCTTCCCAGCAGGTAGTCGGGTGGCCACCAGTCAAACGTCCAAGGAGTTAACGATTACGCGATGATTTCGTGACAAATTAACCTGGGAGAGTTTGGTTCGGGCCTGGGGAACCATCGCCAGGGGGTATTCGCTGCCTCGCGTGACTTCGACTTACGAAATTCTCTGGCCACGTAGAGGGGTCCCAGGGCCCTTTTCACCTGGTGGGCGTTCTTGGGGCCCACGCAGATAATCTGACCAAGAGCACCTTACGAACCTGCTATAGTTTAGATCAACGGGGACCGTTAGGTCTCGGCCCTACACCGTCAAGACCGTCAAGACCGTCAACACCATTATACCATAATACTAAGCAGAGTTATGTGGACAGGTTGTTGTTGCGAGATATCACTTGGCGACGAGTAACAGGTGTATATGTATGGCATATATAGTCTCCACGTATATAAATACTGTACGTTGACGCTGGTACACGTGGACACTCCTCGAATCTAATTCTAGCAGTCGAGTTTACGTAGCAGTATTTACGATTAATCTGAATTCAGAGAAATCTTCGGTCAGGACGCGCGAGAATTGATTGAGCGAGGATGCTGCCTCCAGGATGCATGATGCAGTGTGCGTCCTCGGATCGCCGCATCCTTTTGCCGCGCTTATACCAGCTGGTCCAACTTCTTCTTGGCCACCGACAGCTGCAACGAAAACGAAAAATTCGATTGCTTCGCCGGTCAACAACTCTACGCGCTGCAGGCTTATAAGAGGCTGAGAGGACTCTTTCGTTCCCTTCGTTCCCTTCGTTCCATTCGGTCCCTTCGTTCCCTTGTGCAACTTTCTGACGGGTTAACAGGACGCGGAAATTATTTGATTTTCCTTGTGCGTTTGTACGCTTCTTAAAGGGTACCTTAGGTTTTTATCTAGTGCGAATTATTAATAAAAAAATTCAACTGTTGTAATTTGCACGGCAATGAAGGATCTGCTTAAAAATTTGATCCGGTTTTTGAGGAAAAACAAAAGGTCGACCTAGAGAATATTTCGACGCTTTATATATCACGTGAAAATGTACACATTCCATTTCGAATAATTATTCCTGTTAGAGAACGAAGGTACTTTAATAATAATTTCAATACTTTTATACGGAGGATTTCCGATTAACCTAACCTAAACTTTCTAATGCTCACGTTTTAATGACTACTTATATAACCTTGTATACGTTTTCATAAAAAGCTGGCGTTACCTTTAATATTTTTTCTGCGTGATCCTAAATTCTTGATCTAGTTTCAATTTTATACGGGATGTAATTAACTAGTAAATGTAATTATTACGAGACAACGTAAACTTCCAGGTTATTACCTGAGCCTGATTCATTGTCTAATTACTGTATTTACGTTTTTATTATTAAAAGTACTTAATCTGTCTGACTCGTCACATACATTATTCACTTGGTATGTTGATCTGTGATCGATTAATCGAAAAATCGATTCTTTCGCGAAAGAAAACCGATTTTTCAGATCGATTCAGTGAATCAATTGAAATAGGTGAATCGATTCCAGAACCCTAAGAATCGGACCGATTCAAATTATAGGCAAATCACTTGTATATTTAGTAAAAAGATGTTTATTAAGGGCTTATTCCGTAATTGAACCACGGTTGCAATTATTGAATTTCAGCCAATTGCATCGATTGATTTCGACTGGTGACAAAAATCAATCGATGTCATTCGTTGAAATGTAATAATTGGAACCGTGATTCAATTACGGATTATGCCTTAAGATATGTGTATGCTATTTCGGAACGCATCGTTATGTTATTTAAATGACATTACTAACCATTCTAACGGCAATGATAACGGAGATCAAAGATTTTGTTCTCCGTATTTTCTCGTATTTCTTGTGTGTTTGATGTTTCTTATTTTTCCATTTGAATTACGCTATAATTATGTATACCGAGTGTCATTAATGGTATCCAACCTGTGGACGCCGTGCGGCGACTGTCGTTCTACTGCGTTCTACTGCGTTCTACCTGGATACGTGCGAGCAACGCAGCTAGCGCCACGTTGCGAGCGAGACGCAAAAGCGTCGTACGTTGCGTCCTTTTCGCACCGGATGGGTGGGAGCGAGACGGCAATAGCATCCCTGAATCGCACGAGGGAGCTTGGAGGGGCAGTGGGGCATTAACGCTAACTAGAGGCCTGGGCAACAGCATAGGAGAAGAAGATGCCCCCACCAAGCTTCCGAGTGCGACTCAGGGACCCATTGCCGTCTCGCTCCCACTCATCTTGTGCGAAAAGGATGCAACGTAGGACGGTTTCCCTGGGTTTCGCGTCTCGCTCGCTGCGTTGCACTCGCGTATTCAGGCAAGACGACAGTCACCGCCCACTCTCCTCTCTCTCTCTCTCTCTCTCTCTCTCTCTCTCTCTCTCTCTCTCTCTCTCTCTCTCTTACTTCCTCCCCGCACTGCGTCATCGAGCTGGACGCCATTAACGACGGTTGCTCGCACGCTCTCTCTCTTTCTCACACTAACGCTGTGGGACGAGGATGGGTAATCAAAAAGTTAAAAAAGGGCAACGTCGTCAGTCTAAAATACTAAGTAATTTATGTTATGAAATTCAATAACTTTATTGCATTAGTATGAATTTCTTTTTTGAAAAATTTCAATATTGTTGCAGTTATCGTGACTGTCAATTGATTCACTTATTACAGGTCCTGTGATTTGCGCATGCGCAGTGACAGGACGCTAGTAACGGCCTTGTGTAAAGTAAGGCAAAGTAAAGAGTGAATTACGGAAGATGTGTAATAATTTTGAAACGCAATCGAAATTCGTGTTCATACGAATTATTATTCTAACGTCTAGAAGCTGCAGATAAAGATGCCATTACGAGATATAGTGGTAAATCGGAATATTTGTGTAATTTTGCGATCGCTATTCTCTCCGTCTCGCTACAAAGGAACGCTGAGTGATACGTATCCATTTGTGCCCATAATACAGGTCAGAGGGTCAATTTACATTGTTTCCTAGGATAGCAGGTACTGCTTCGACAGTTTTATTACAACGCTGAGTTACAACGATGGTTTATTTTCCAGAAATATGGTGAGTTCAAACTTTATCCTATCCTTTCTTTGTTCCACGTGGTAGAAGACGCCATGTGCACGAATAACCATATTAATGTTTAATATTTTGGCTTCCGTCTCTTGTATGGAAACTATATAGAAGAGAAGGAAGCTGAGGAAATGGATTAAACGAGAAAAACCAATGGAAAGAGAAGGAAAGATGACGGAAAGACGCGAAATCCATGGAACGCGAATCCATAGAACGAGCAGCCATCCTATCGTCGTTGGAAATCTGCGACTGGTGAGTAGATTTTTGAGTCCCTCTGATTTCCAATGATGTCGTAGGGTGAAACTCCCAGAGCGACACTGAAATTGGTTGTAATTTATTATACTCGAGTGCATAGTGACCACGACTCTACCTTCTTTGCCTGGAGTCGTGAGTGATTTTTTTTTGTTCTTTTATATTATATGAAAATCTTTAGAGTAGGATTTTTCTCTTCTTCTCGCGTCACTTTATTCGCCATATTAATTGTGTTATTTCGTTTGTATTTTATTTTAACCTTGATGCTTGATTAATTACTGAGTTACTCTTACAAGGAGAACCTGTGGACTTTTGTTTGACTTTGTTTTCCTCACAGTTGTAGGTCATCAACGATAGAAATTTGTTTTTGTTTCAATATTTATATATTCAACTTAGCGCTATTAGAAAAAAAATCCTTTGTATAACGACGACCTTATATTTCAATAGTGCTGTTTATTTTTGAAAAGCTGAGGAGCAGTTTATTCTAACAACGCACTAGAAGCGCTTTATATAAAAAAAAAGACTTATCACGTGACTCTGACATTTTATAAACAAACGTTAGACGATGATATTTCAGATTTTCGTTTGATTTGAATAAATTTAATAGTCAATTGTAATAAAGAACAATTTCAATGTAAAAAAAAAAATTCGGAATAAGTGTATTAGACATCGGGAATGAAACCCCCTCGCTTTCCACGTATCAGTCGAATACGCTACGCATTACGCTTGATTTTTCGAAGGGCTCACACGCGCCTGCGCGCGCTGAAAACCGAGTAAATTTAAAAAATTATTATAAAGGTTATATGGCGAAAAAAATTAAATTTTTGATTTCACATTTTTTATGAAATATTCAACCAGCAGGAAAAAATTACACAAATTTTTTTTTAATACATTCTTTAATGCTAGGTTTACGGACACTTCTTATATACCTATTTCTACGAACACGCGTTAATTTGACGCATGAACGAATACATTTATTTAAAGAGCATTTAGAAAGCAATATAATTAAACACTACAAAGTTTTTATTATTCAATTGATCGATTTAACACGTGTAGCATAGGATGTTTTAAATATTGATTTTTTTTTCATGCATTTTAATTTTTTTTACTTTGTCACGTTGTCACTATGTCACTTTCGTTTATAATATTTTCTGAGATGACGGAACCTTATTGTTTCCTGCATTCGTCCATTATCTTTTTATTGGGATATTTTTTATATTAAGAATTTAGTAATTTCTGTATAATGTATTTTATTCAATACTTTTTTTTTAATATACTTTGATTGATCTGTATTTGAACTTTCTTTGCTTGAATTTGAACTTTGAAAGAGATTTAAACATCTCTTTGCCTTTGTGTCAGTCACTTTTGTCAATGACGAATTGGTTCCATCATCTCTCATGTATCACATGCTGCGTACCTACACGTTTCAAATGAAATTTATTCGCGTGTATCCGAGTTGTTGCAACGTTTTTTATTAAAAAAAATTTTTTTTTTCTATTAACGATCAATTCAATTTAGTTTTTTTAGTGATTTTCTTATGAATATTTTGCTTCGATTCATTAATTTGGTCATATAATCATCGATTTATTTATTCAGATTTTACTAATTTGATCGACATATTTCGTTCTTGGGATCGGTATTCGTTTCCCCATTCGGTTTTCTTTTTTTTTTTTTTTTGAAACCTATCAGGAGTCTTCTTAATTTTCAATGAAGCAAATATCGTGCTATGGCGAGGACCTGGACACTGGTACTTGAACACTGGGGAGCTGGTAGCTGAACTGCTTTAAGGTGCGTACAGATTATCAGTACTATTGATAGTGATAGCACTATTCCTTTTAATGCTGTTGTAATATGTATTGGAATTTATGTTGTCATTTGATGTTTCGCGAAAATTAAGTCGGTATCTTATCGTTAAAAAGATATTGCAATCGAATCATTTGATTTCTGTCGGTATTACCGACTGAATCGAAATTTCTTAGTTTATCTTACCACTTATAAAATATCGACTCTGGATAAATCGCGACGAAGACGCGTTATCATTGACCGAAGGTAAATAGACAAGGCATCTCGCGATCCTCTCGGACTGCCTTACCATCGAAGATGCTGCCTTCTGTAAGGCGAAGCAACTATTACTTGGTCAATTCCGATAAACTACTCAGCCGGTAGTAGGAATGACCGATATTTTCCGATCAATCGAGATATCGATATCATGTTTTTTTTTATAATTGACTATTTCTATCGATGTAATCAAAACCGGATATATCGAATGTTGATTTTTTTTCGAAAGATTGAATATTTGAAAAGTGACGAAACAGATAATGTAAATCAATTTAGATGTAAAAGATCCTTGCAATAGTGAATGTAAACGAAGTTAAGATACATTTTTTGTTAACAATCGATAATTTACAAATCCATATCAAACAGATATAATGGAAAGTTGCATTAAACTATCCAGACACCTCCGTCTGGATAAACTATTCAGTCAACCTCAGCCTGGACGAACCGTCCCTCATCCAACAGGATCATTTTCCCTGATTTTCCATTCAGTTTGTGGATTTTGCTTTTGATTATCGATTTTGTTTAATTTACGTTTTGCTGTCGGGAATAACGTCATAATATACATATAGCCAGTGCCGTTCAAATGACGAAACAGAAGAGCGCTGCCGTCGCCTCTATTACCGGAAGGACCCTTGCTCTGCAAAGTGCTTCTTTAGTTTTGGAGGTTAGAAACGCCCTTTGTTCTCGATCGATCTCCGAACGACGCAATCTGTAACAAAAGAATGTCCGATCGACGAATCGGAACGTTTTAAATTCACATTCTTTTTTAAATGTTACTCCTCAGTATTCCTTTTATCGTATTTTTTTCTTCTCTTCTTCGTTCCGCTACGCTATGGTTGCTTCTCGCTTTGCTCGCCTCAGTCATCGCATTGAGAGTCAAACTGCCGAGTGGCTCGTATGAGTCTTAGCCTTGAAAAATTTCCAAGGAAATTTAATTAATGGCCTCTAAGAGGTCAGAAGTTACTTTTCTTGACTTAACTACACGGCCTAGTATCATCTAATTCGTAGTAAACCTCTGGTACGTCTATCCTGGTCTATCGTTCGCGACGGTAAGACAGGCGTCGACGTTATCAGTAGTATTACGCAATGAATTTATTCGTTTAACAGCACTTTTATATCCATATCGTTATCGCTACTAGTAAGTGTTATCGGATTTCGTATCAGGAATAGTAGAAGTATTGTAGTAAGTATAGTAATAATTAGCAGTACAGTAGTGATGGGCGACGCTTAGGCATCGATACAATTAATTTATCAAGTATTTTACTTTAATAGCGCAAGTATATCAATGTACATATGCGGTCATATATAGTATATGTATATATATATATATATATATCTTTCTTTTTTCGCGCGACAATTTGAATGAACGCCTATCGATCTGCGTCGATTCGATGGTTCGCGCGAAAAATATTTGGAAAAAGAAAGAACGACGGATTAATAAAATTTCCTCTCGCTCTCTCTTTCACACACTCTCTCTCTCTCTCACGCACTCTCCGAATCTTTCACTCTCGGATGATTTCGATACAATAGTAAGTCATACGGTACGACAAGAATAATCTACTAGTGTCTAGTTTAGGCAACTACGGTGATATGATTGAGTTTCTTCGTTATTGTTATTATTTATATATTTATTATTTATTATTATTATTTGTTATTATTATCTACTAATTATTAATATTTTTTGTTCTTTACACTACTTGTTTTTCGATTTCCCATTTCTCCCCGTTCTCTCTCTCTTTTTTTTCTGCCTTTTTCTGCATATTCTCCCACCCCCTCATTTTACCACAGCTCCTTTGCATTGTCGCGTTGACTGTTCTATTTTCTTTCTTTCTTTTTTTTTTATTTTTCTTTTCCTAATGGTCCTTCTTCCCCCTTTACACACCTTCGAACAGATGAAACTTTTGATTAAATTTTATCGCTAACCCGGTACACTCGTGCGACACCGTCGTCGCGGGATTCATTCTATTTCGTTTAATCGCTCGCCTGCGCGCGCACCTAATTAAACCACGAGATTGTCATCGAAAAATATAAGGTTGCTCGTCGAGGGTTTTTAACTCTCGTAACCTCCCCCTCCCCCCTCCCCCTTCTCGCCCCACCTTCGCCGCGCAACTTTTTAAGGTAAAACGCACACGTAGAAAATACAGTGAGAGCAGCCGACTCTCGCGGATAGGCGGTATATGGAAAAACAGTTGAATCGGTGGGCACAGCTTGGAAATTTGGTCGTGAATATTCTACGATACGATATACGATATTAATAATAATAATAATAATAATAATAGTCGTTCGTTGCGTAAAATAAGGTCATTGTAGATTGGTCGCACTCGTTACGGTTTCTTTTATTATTTTTTTTCTTTTTCCTTTTTTTGAACAAAATTATAGTTAGTCCGAATATAAGATGATCTCTCGCCGCGCGCACACGCGAATCTTACGGAACCGGCGGTATGGTCGACGGGATCGGTAAGGTTTTGCCGATCGATTCGACGGGGGCGACCTTTGACCTCAGCTCGGACATTTTTAAGATCGTGGCGGAATAATATTATTATTATTATCTTTTTTGTTACGGTGCCCGAAGATCGTGACATTTTTGGGGGTGGGTTGAGTTGGGTTGGTAATCACGTGGTCACCTCCCCCCCCCCCCATCCCTCCGCCACTGTCAGCGTTTTATACGCGAATTTATGCGTGACGCTCGTGCACGGATTTTGGCCGAACTGCCGTTACAAATAGAAGTTCGAATTTTGAAAATACACGATTGGTCCAGATTGCTCGCTAATCGAGTAGTCGATAACAACAATAGTATCGTAGGTGCCTATAAGTAGTTGACGGGTCGGGGATTTTTTTTTCATACCCCCCCCCCCCCCCCTTCGTAGCACGTATGTACCTATCACACGTTTCGCTATCGCGCATAGAAAAGTTTTTCTAAATTCTCTACTAATGTTAACGAGCGAGGGTACCGAGTTTGACTTTCGTCGGGACAAAATCCGGTTTTGTATATATGTATAATATATATATATATATATTTTTACGTTTTCTTTTCCCTCCCACTCCGTATCTCTTTGCCGTAATTCATCCATTGTGTCCCGTCCTGACGTCCTCGTTTAGGCTAAGGCTAATTAAGATTTACGAATGACCTACCGGACTCCCCTCTTCCCCCTCTTCCCCCTCTCCTCTTTTCTTAGCTATAGGCTTCACCAGCAGCCCTTATTTGTTTTTTGGTACGTCTACTGTGCGTAACTACGTCTACTCTCAATGTACACGAAATGTGTGCAGGACTACATACAGGGTGCTCCGATCGAGCGAGCGACGCAGACTTTTCAAAAAGGTATTGTCGCGCCTTTCGGTCGTTTCCGCGAAGCAGAGACGTTATCGATAGTCGCGAGATAAATAATCGAGAATGACGAGGACAGGGAGAAATTTGGATCGCGTCGTCGAAAGATTTGTGAGGTCACTTTTTTCATTCTTTTTTTCTTCGGAATATCGAGTCTCGCGCATCGTCGTTGTCGTTTGTACGTTATCCTTACGACGACAGGAATGTGATATCAATCGATCTGAACACCCTCTATATCGAGCTTACGTGTGTATGTACACCCAGTATAATATACATATACATATGTGCTTATACGCATAAATATTGCTCCCCGAATGAACCCTAATAAGTGACAGGAGTCTTACGCGTTTTCAATTGTTTTTCGCGTGCGCGCGTGTATAGTCGATTTAGGCACGGTTTTCTTCAAACGCGATTCAGCGCATAAGCTCCGTTTACCTTCGAGATAAAAGTGCCTGATTGGCTAACAGCGCAGTAGAACCGAGCTTTTGCGTTGAAACCGCGTCGAAGAAAAGGGGCGTTAGAGAGTAAAAATTGGCGATAGATTTAAAATGTTTTTTTTTTTTTTTTTAATTATTTTCTTTCGGCCGATTCACGAACACTACTTGCTTTCGAGATTCTTTTTTTTTTTTTTTTCGTAAAAGTATCGCGTAACCTTATAATCGTGAGACACTTCGCCGCCGCTCGTCGTTCGTTTCCTTCGCACTTTGCGCTCCTTCGGGCGAATCGCCGGTCGATCCTCCGGACGGTCGTTTTACTTTCGATCAAAGCGGCTGCTCTCCCACTTCTGCGGGTTATCCACCCGCGAGATTCGTTATCGATAACCGATCACTCTCGTTTCACGTTTGCCTCTCGTTGCTCTCGTTCTCTCTCACTCTCTCCTTCCTATCGCTTTCGCACTTTAGATTCCGGTTAGATCGACCGATTATTCTTTCTGTCGAAATGGCGTCTGTTTTACCCAAAATGGTCGCGGAAAAAATTAACCCGCGACCGTCGCTGTTTTCGCTCTCGAGAGTCAGCGGCGTCGTCCGATCTCGTTAGATTTTTTAAAAATGTTATCGATATGCTAAAAAACACTACCGGCAGCCACGCGATATCCCCAGCTACGATATAACGGGGGTGGCCGCCAAAAGTGGAGTAGACCGAGTGAAGAGGCACCATAGAGCGTACGACGCGTCGACGCGCCGTACAGGCTTAAGCAGTGATTAGGCTAAAAAGTATCCTTAATCATTTAGTTTTACGAATATTATCGTTATTATTATAATTATTATCTATCGTTAACTGTGCATCATGCTTCGACGTTATGCTCGTTAATTATGCGCACTTTGGACCCTACAATTGTAACGGCGTCGTTTTTTTTTCTTCTCTCTCCTCCTGGACTATTCGTTCTCGTTTCACCTTGACCGGTTTCTGCCTAACCACGCGATGACCTCTCTCTCTCTCTCTCTCTCTCTCTCTCTCTCTCTCTCTCTCTCTCTCTCTCTCTCTCTCTCTCTCTCTCTCT
>JARQSW010000080.1:61092-73358 GCA_030142375.1 Calameuta pallipes
GATAGGTTCCGTCAGAGCTCTCGTTTTGGTGGAGTTGGGCCTGTTCCACCCCAACTCCCAGTTTATACCGGCTCGTCGATTCCCGGTGGAATAAGAATTGGCTGGCGCCCGCCTGGCATGTGGATGCATGAACTAAGGGTGGACGGACGATGGTAACGTAGGATGGTTCTCGCAGATTGTCGTTCTCGGATTTCGCTATCAGTATCGGGTCAAGGAAAAAAATACGTTATAATACACATCACAATGTATAGTTCGGGCTGTAATAGCTCCTCACTATTGCATCGCGCGGCGGCTATAATTCTCAAGGGAATTGCGCAATCTGTGACATATCGTCGTTTGTAAGCCGATAAAGTCCTATCGAGCCCAAACAGTTACATTGTAGCGTTATCAGTCAACGTGAGGATAGTTATAAGTACATTGATTTCCTCCACGAACAATATTGTCATGTTGTTTAAGTGTTATTATAAAAGATTGATGAAACGATTGCTGTAACGAGGACAGAGTGCGAACATCGAGGCTGTAACAGCGTCCATAGTTTCATGGCGATAACGTACCTACGTATGAATTAATGAGAGTGAGAGCGAAGACAGTATTGCAAATCTTCTTTTATAATCCTAGCTTGTAAGACCATCCGGCATTTTTATAACAATGTTTCCAATCATTATCACTATTAGTAACATTTGAGTTGTAAAAATATATTCACATTAATTCAAGGGGAACTCCGGATCTTCTGATTTAAATAGACCATACACCAATTAATCATCCTAACGATAATTTAAGGGACCGAGCCTGTATAGGACGGCAGCTAGAAACTTTCCCTAGACAAAAAAATATAAACTTCCACGCTTAGCGCGGAAGGTTAACTTTACTAGACGTGTAATAATGCCCTGCACCACACATATCTATTGATATTATCTTTTATTTTATAAGTACGTTTTTAATGTTCAATGATATCCGAGTTTAAAAGATTTGCAGTTTATCGATTTCACTGTGAGTTTGAATTAAATCGAAAACTAAAACAGTAAACTAAAGCTAAAAATTGATTACTTTATGATGTGTAGAAATTATGAAAATATTCTTAATATTTTTTCTATGGGAATCCAGACAAGTATAACTAATAATAATGTATTAATTAAATATATAATATAAATAAATATATATAACAAATGGAATAAAGTAGCAGACATAAACAAGTGTATTGTGTTACAGTTATTTAAAAGTAGTCCACGTATGTCCCATATTCGTAAGTTCGTAGTAGGTTATTTTAAATTGACGTTTGAATTTCCCGCAAATTATTCAGAAGTTAAGTAAAATTTAATTCTATTTATAATGCAAATATTGCATTTATATTATTCTGATCTGGACTCATCCAATTCATAAAATCCCCTATTATTCATTAATGTTTTATTTGCAAAGTGAATTCTCAATCTGATTTCTATTCTATTTAATACCCTGTGAAGATGACGTTGTTTAAGATCAATTTTATTATTCTGCCAGGAAAGACCCAGATCTGTCGACTTCCCTTATAATTTCAATTATGCAGCAGCCAGACTTCGGAATATAATTATCGCCACACTCAATGCAATGTTTATACTGGTATTTTACAGTTATTCTTAATTCTTCCTTATTGTGGATTACTAAATTTTAATTAGTAGAATTAGGAGTATAACGCCACCCTCAATAAAGTTTCAAAATCCTTAGAAATCTTATAAGTTCTTGATTTAATATTATCCGTCAGTTAACCGTTCAACTATTATCTATGATATCATCTGTCTCTCAACGACTTTGGCTTCAGGTACAAGCCTGTCCCAGATAAAATAAGAGGGATCCACTGGCAAACAGACCAATTTGACACAAATGACTTTTTACTGCAAATTCTGTCCACTTTTAAATAAATGGAATAAAATTATATACAAACGATAAATTATTATAGCATATTGCATGTGGTTTAACATTAGTTTACATTAGGTTTGGTTAGGTAAAGTTAGGATAGGGTAAAATATTCAAATTTCGGAGACTGGGTAGGTTAATGGATAAGTATAAGATAAGTTACAATATCGTCGAATTACTGATGGAAGGTCGCTCAGAAGGCAGAAATTCGCATTTGTATCCAATTCGGTTTGTACGCAACTGGGCATCACTTAGATAAAATTATGAAAAGTTTGACCCTAAAGAGACCAACTAAAACTGGGTATGATGGCTTTACTTGATTTCTCATTTCCTACTGTATCGAAAGTATAGAATCGTCATTCTGACGTTATACTACATAATGGAAATAAAGGTGAACGGGGAAATGGAAATAGTTTTATAAATATCAAATATAAACGTATAAGATAGAACACCAACCTCCAATATTTCGTCACCAATGTGAAGGCCACCTGTTTTATGCGCCACTCCCTTAGGATTAAGGCCACAGATGAAAACAGCCATTCTATTCCTGTCTTTATGGCCGGCTAAAGAAATACCCAAGCCCCTTCTATCCTTTTCCAACTTGACCATAAGGACAGTATGCCCCAGATTATCATACCTCTTCTTTATTTTTTCTGCAAATTAAAATTAATATATAAATGTTTAGTTAAATTGTTTTACTCAGTTTCTGAGATATACAAGCATTGCATGGTCATTTACCCCTTCGGCGGCATTGACGCCATAGGTCATGAAAAAATTATGCGCTAACAGCAGTATTAAACGTCACAAGGCGCACATTGTTTATTTTTTCTCCAATTGGTAAGATTTTCATGAAGCTTGATGCTTACGAGTTTTCTGGTTCGCTGAATATGAATTGGAGGTAAAAATTGAAAATGATGAAAAATTAAATATATGTATTGACGAATTTCTATGAAACAAAAGTGTCAAATTTTTTTGAGTCGGTGAATACAAATTTTAAAATTTACATTGCGCTCTAAAGAATTCTAGTTTCTTGTGAATAAGATTTAGTAATGGCTCTAGAACTTATGAGTGACTATGTTCTACAAATTTTCTTTTTTTAACATTTCTCCTAAATTTTGGGTCACCATATTCGATCCAGCATTTTGAATTTTATTAATTTTATTCCATTTTCGGATATGGGCAACAAAAAACCCGCATGTATTAACTTTCAGAAAAATTTAACAGTATTTTTATTTTGCCCTTCTTAATACGGTTCATGGGGATTTTCCTGGCGTCAAAGGATTAATTTTATTTTGAGAATCAGTAGGGTTACTAGTATAGTTCTAATTGTGACGATGTTACTATCGTATTACGAAACTCACTGTATAAAGTGTCTACAGGGTGTCCTACTTCAATTTTTATCTTGAAATACCTCGCAAACAAGAAGTTTTTCAGAAAAACTTTTGAAACGAAAAGTGTAGAGTTTCGAGGGAGCTAACAGAAGATCTGACTTAATATTTGGTCTGGGGCCCAACTTGATTTTTCTGAATGACAACCCCCATTGTCGATGATGGTTTTGTATTCTACGCTAAAATACGTATTTTTAATTGGGCCCGAATTGGGTCCCAGGCCTACATTAGTTTTTAGATCCAATGTAAGTGCAGAAGGCTGTGAGATAGCTGTAAAGCGAATTAAGAACAAAATGTGAAGAATTATATCGAAGGAAAGTGATCAACAAACTTCAGAGCCTTTTTGAACCTATTCTGATCTCTGTGAGAAATGGTCTAAACAAAATTTTCTTATGTTTTAGAATAGAATACAAAACTCAAATGGGGGTACTCATTTAGAAGAATCGAGGTGGGCCATGTTTGGGCCCAATATGGGTCCCAGA
This sequence comes from Calameuta pallipes, assembly GCA_030142375.1. Taxonomy (NCBI): domain Eukaryota; kingdom Metazoa; phylum Arthropoda; class Insecta; order Hymenoptera; family Cephidae; genus Calameuta; species Calameuta pallipes. The sequence goes on from JARQSW010000080.1 coordinate 64,853, forward strand.
CCAAAAATTCAGTAAGAGCTTTCGCTAGCCTCCTTGAAACCCTACAACTTTTGTATGCAAAATATTTCTTAAAAACTCCTTGTTTTTGAGGTATTTCGGTGTATAAAGTAGAGCGGGACACCCTCTATATTTCCTTACAGACAAATCCAAGTAAATCATAAGTAAAGATAGATGAATAACCGATAGAAATCGTTAAGATTTTGAACCTACCGAAAAATTGAATTGTCACCACGGCACTGTGGTTCATTGCAGTCACATTTTACCGAGAGTTAGAAGATAATTATCTACACTTTTCTACAAAATTTCAGCTTTTATTATTATAATATAACCTAGATTGTAATATTTCGTTGAATAAAAATCATACAGAAAATTTTACTTTTATTGGGATTACGCAACGTTTTGTATCTGCCATCATTTGTGACATGATGGATGTCCCAAGTTGTTACGTTACCGATTTAAGAGACGCTCTCGATACAGTTTCAAGGGACGACCCGAGGAAGGGAATAGTAGTCACCGGTTAAAGGGATTTCGACCAATCAGAATGATTTATTCTCGAAATTGGCTATTGTCAAAGCAGTCTGTCTTCAGACGCCAACGAGGTGTCTCAAGTTCGTAGGAAAGTTAGTTACCTGAAAGTTCTCGGTCGTGTAATTGTCACGTTTGCTCACTTAAAGCTAAGAAAATTCTACTGATTTTCCGTGTGTGTTCATGAGATGCAGTGCTGTGCAGTATGGCTGTACCCCCCCCCCCCCCGAATATCATGTGGATACAGTTCTCCCCCTCCACGGATTAGCTAAACCAACTCCAGCAAGGACACCCAATTTATTAATTGGTGAAGGAGTTCCAATTTTCTAGCTTCCAATTCGTTCTCTTACATTCCGATTCGCTTGCTCTCTGCCTTCCGCACTATTTGCTTGACGCTTACTCCGACCCCCTTTACCGTAACCTACAGCCTGAGTGGCCGTGGTTTCCTGTACTGTCTGCTCCCGTTCACGCACCCAATTCCGTTTGTCGATTTTACTCAACACTCAAAAAATGGGTTCCTTTGAGCTTGATTAATGTAATGAATTAAGTATATGTAATGGGCGTGGCTTCATGACACACGTGAAAATAGTGTGTATAGAGCAAGTTCGGTATGCGTATGGATTCCTTCAGCGGGTAGAATAGCTCCGACTAGGAGAAGAGCAAGACCTGCTCTACACATTTACATATTGTATTGTATTGAATAAAATTACAGATTGTAGTTTTAATTACAGTCTACTAATATCCTTATTTACGACACCTAAAATACACTACGATTAATATTTTAATGAACAAATAAAAGTTGCACAGTGCTAAGTTGGGTGAACAGAATGGATGTTGAAGCATAGTTACTTGCTTACCATCCAAGTACTACGGAACGATAAATTATTCGTGAGCACCCAGATAGGAATAAACAACTGGACCAAACCTAGACCATTGTGATGTGGGCAAGCAAAATGAGCTCAGAATTATGAAAGTTCCGAGATCTATTTCTCGAATTTGTCAGTCAACTCGTCAAGAAAAACTCGATATCATGAATATAGCGACATTTCTCTCATTCTTGAATTTGACAGCGAGCTGAAGTCTTGTGTCGATGCTATTATATTGAAATCACGAGATTCGAGATTCTCGCTCGTTTCTCGGACTTATAATAGTTTCCCAATCTCAACATAAAACGACCTTCGAAATCCGGTCGCGAAACTAGAAAAGGAAAATGTCTCGAGCTCGTTGCCTACACAGAAGTTGTGAGAGCCAAGAGTATAATATCGAACATACATGATATAAAATTTTTCGAGGAGCTGATTTTCAAATGCGAAAAAAAGTCTCGAAGACGATATATTTTCAACTCATATCGTTTTCCAACATCACTATTGACTATAATTCGGCTGCGATATCAGATTCCGATTTTGACAGATGGAATATAACCTATTTTCGAAATTATACGGGGTCCAGTCCAACTATGAAACTAAAGATCTTGTCCCGTCAAACATATTTCATTTAACTTGAATTGAGTATACTTTTATTAATTGCAACAATACTGAATGTATGTACTTCATTTTTTTTCTTTAAGTAATTTTGAACCCTGATATTACAGTCCGTAAAATTAGCAGTCCGTAATGAGTCAAACGTAGTTTTCGTAATGAGTGTTGTCTACTCTGCGTAGGTGATTCTTTCCTACCGAGTAGTTTTGAAATTTGAAATCGGTTCATGTATGCGATCAGGTTAGGGACATCGATAGACGTTGGGAAAGGTCCAGGGTCCTCGATGTTATGTAATCTTTGTTTAATGTTTTGTCCAAATGGAGACCGAAAAAACAATACCGAGGATCACACGTAATAGCCTATAGTGATATCGTCCCTTAGCTCGTTGGAGATTAGTAGAATTCCGCATAGTGTCCTGGGTACAAATTTTTTCGTCAGTGAGAGATTATTCAAGAATTATTTGAATCAATTTTTCTGTCATAAGCGTTTTGAATCATTAGCTATAAAATGAATATATAAATTTTAAATGTTTTAACTTGTTAACTTGACTGGTTCAAGCACACAATTTTTAATTTTCTAAAATGTCTGCTTCGGTTATGTTTCGCCTTTTTATAAATTCTGTTTTATTCTCTCCTTTTCCCCTTTTTCTTGTTTTTTCTTCCATTTGATTTGAATTTTTTTTTATCATACTCCAATCCACTAAAGAATCTTGCTATCTCGTTATCTAAAGCTTTCTTATTTTTTAATACGTGTCTTAGTAATTATGTTCTGTAGCATTCTACCCCGTGTTTCCTTATTTTCGTGTCTCCTCCCCGTTGCGATAAATGTTCTTGCAACTGAACAAGAAATAGGTCACAATACATATACGTCGAAATCTTCCAATACGTCAATAGCCTTATCATTGTCCAAAAACAAACTTTTTTTTCCAGTATCTGTTGATTTAATTTCCAGTTGGTGCTACTTTTCTTCATCGCGTTAATTTTTTCTTTATTCCTAATTTCGCGCTTTTTTAAAATTGGTATTTGTGTGGATGAGGTCACTTCTTTGAACAGTATAACACCATCTGTGCTAACCTCGAGTTACTCTAGCACCTTAATATCCTCTTTAAAAAAAAATACATCAATATTGGGACACGGAGAGGGACAACAGCGAGTGACTAAAATAGAATGCGAGAATGTACACAAGAATGAATTAAAACGACCAGAAGTGAATGATTGAAAGACAGTACAAGGTATAAAAAAATGATTGTGTGGAAGTGAACGAATGATTGAACCCTTCGTTGCCACACTTATTTTTTATACTAGGAAACTACACAAGGAATGGTTCGAATTCGCTCCAGTGTAATAATAAAATGTTGAATAAAATACACATGCACAAAAATATGAGATTATTTGCGAAACATGTACAAAAATAAGTACAATTAAGAAATAAAATTAAAAACAAATTATAAGGAATTTCATTTTACTGAAGACCCATTGCACGGTACCATTGTGTATCAAGACACAGATTGTCACCAAGTTCAATATGATTAGTGTACGGGATCAGGGCGCAGTCACATGGCGAGCGAGATGATTTTACTTACGGTCCGACGTCGTCGTCGTTACCGTCTTCGCAAGTCCATCTACTTTTTTACACGATAGATGGCGCTGACTGCTTTGCCTTCTTTACCTATTTGTACTCTGGATGGTGTTGGAAATTTACGAATACGCAACACAATCAAATACACTTTGTACGTGAAGCTACCGTTCATACCGAATTTCCAGTTAGTATAAGGCTGCTTTCACAATAGTATAGAATTATTAAGTCTCTAATAGCATTCATGTGGAGCGCGTGTGTATGGGTGTACATATGTGTGCTTCGCATAGTTCTTCGTATTTTAGGTGACAGTTTTTAGAGATATAGGATGTCCAGGTGTTCCTCTCCGTAGTTTCCTGTATCTAGGTGGTGGACGTGGAAGTCCAGGGTATCCAGGTGTTCCTCTCCGTAGTTTCTTGTATCTAGGTGTCGAACGTCGAAGTCAAGGGTCTCCAGGTTTTCCTGTCCATAGTTTCCTGTATCTAGGTGTCGGACGTGGAAGTCCAGGGTATCCAGGTGTTCCTCTCCGTAGTTTCTTGTATCTAGGTATCAGATGTGGAAGTCCAGGATGTCTAGGTATTCCTCTTCGTAGTTTCCTGTATCTAGGTGTCAGACGTGGAAGTCCAGGGTGTTCGTGCCAGGAATTTCAAAGTATAATACTTACTTTGAACATAATAATAGTATTCTAATACTATATGTTTGTTATTAAGCTTTTACCGTGATTATTTTTGACGAGTTATTATTAATATGCTCTATATAGAAAGTTGACACTGGGTTTGAGTTTGATGACTGGTATAATGAATACAAATTTATATCAAGAAATGCACGGACCCCCCAAATAGTACTCGATAATGAATCACCTACAATTTTATTAATTATTAAATCACCATTTAATAATAATTAAATACGGGAAATTTAAAAAATACAATAAAAATATTGGACCAGTGCTAGATCATATAATAGGAAAACATGTAATGACTTATGTACTTGGCCGCAACAATATGATTTCAATATTTTTTGTTAGAGGAATTCACAGCATTCCTGTACTTGGCGTAGTTTTTTACACGGAAGTGTTTTTTTGGAAGATTCTTCTTTAGAAGAAGATTTTCTTAAAATAGTGTATAATATGAAAGTCAAAAATGACTTCACGCAATTAATGACTTCAATGATGAGTTATCAAAATACAAACCCGGAATGTATTGCAGTTCGACATAGAATCGAAACGCAAGATAATCCAACAAACTTAATATTATGTAAGGGTTTACTTTTTATTAGACATAGAGTTACTGGACAAGGTAGACTAATAGTACCGATAAAATATCGACAAGCATTAATTGAAATGTGCCACGGTGAAGTTGGACATGCTGGAGTCTATAAGACCATCGAATATATACATATATCACATTGAAACATCCACGTGTCTCGTTGCGAGAGATCCCAAAGTTCGCGAACACTTCACGAAATCATTTATTGAATTTGTCCGATTAATTATTTCCGATTCCTGTCACACGTAGGAATTTGTGGAAAACCTTTCTCGAACACACACGAACGCCGCATGTAACTATCCGGCTCGAAGGACCAATGGTTAGTTGGTGGCTTGACCCACTTGCACTTTTCTCCTTTTGATCGAGCTGAGGCTCGATATTGCTCCACTTCACTCTGTCTCAGTTACAGGGTGATAATAATGTGGACAGAGAACTGCTTGAATCATCTCTTTATTTGCTCTACGGCCCAACGACCACTCATTGGGCTCTAGTTCCACACTCTCCCCTTATAGATGGCATGGAACAGCCCTCTCCTGCCACCTATAGGTCCGCTCCTCAATTACGCTAGACAATTGTAGAGGGCGCGAGATAATGAGAACGCGCAAAAATTTATATGGAAGGAATAAATTATGACTACTGAGAACTATCTTAGAGAACCAATCTACGTTACCTTCAACCGTCCACCCTTCGCTCATGCATCCGCAAGCCACGCGAGCGCCAGCCAATTCATTTGTTACCGGGAACTGACAAGCCGGTAGAACCTGGGAATTAGGGTGGAACAGGCCCAACTCCGCCAAAACGAAAGCTCTGACGGAATCTATCAGAAGACGCGATAACTTAACGGATCCTGTCGATTTTTAAGAAACGCGACCGTAAGTGCTGATCTTTGGGGTCGTGTAAAATCAGCAAACGCAATTGGATGCGCGAACGGGAGCGGTCAATCACGGAAAGGCTCGGCCGCTCGGGCTGCTAGGTTGGAGTAGACGGGGTCGAAGTAAGCATCAAGCAATTAGTGCAGGATACAAAGAGCAGCCGATCGAGAACGTAACATAACGAATCAGAACTATTAAACCGAAATCCTTTCACCAAATAATAAATTGGGAGTCCTCATCAGAGCTTGTGCAGCTAATCCGTGAAAGCCAGAAACGGGTATCCGGAGGACACTTAGGCAGACAGTGCCCTAAAATCTGTAGAATTTCCTGAATATCGCGAGAGCAACGCGAGAACTACACAGGCGAGAACCTTCTATACCGTATCGAAACAGAGCTTTCCTTAGCGAATGGATATGTAACAACTGGAGATCCTCCATAGCCCAATCGATTTAGACCGGAAAAGACGCTGAAATAGAAAAAAATGAAGTAGAACTTTTTCTTCGCAAATCGTTGGGGGGGGGGGAGGGGGCACTGGGAGGTCAAATCATGATTTTCGGGTAGCCAACCGCCAGGTTTATGACGCCATCTTGAAATTAAGAGGAAATTCTTATTTAATAAATAACTCATTTATTTTCAATTGTATAAAGAAAATGGTTAGAACCAAAGTTGCTAGGAATTAAATTTGCTACAACTTTGGTCCTTATCATTTTTCGCTTAGGATCGAAATTTTTCGATTTAGACCTAAAAGGTGGAGGGAGGTGAAATGTAATTATTGCATTAAGTTCAGAAAGGAGGGGTGGTCCTACTATTATATTTCAAACTGATTACTTGAAATGGTTAAATACAAATTTAAGAAAGCCATTTATTAAATTAACGAATAGTTTTTGTCAGATATAGGTAATCTACTTTACATCTATATGTACATTTAGGATTTGATAGCTCCTATAAATAACACTTTTTACATCCATTTTACACCTTTCTTTTCTAATGACGAGTACATATGAAACTCACGTATATTTCATGCAGTTATATCAAATGTAGGAAAATGCTTACTTATGTATAATTTACGAAAACAATAGGTAAACAGAACAAATTTGTTAAACATGCTAAAGGAATGTACAACTAAAGATAAATGAAAAAGGCAGACTATGAAGACTTAACTATGTAATTCCTTCGAAAAACTGATGTATGAGTCAACTGCCCGATGAATATTACAAATCAATATTTTGAATAGCCGCTCTAGTAAAGCTCTCCCCCTATAGAAAAATAATTCTAGACGCTAGCTGTGGCCTAGCTAATACCTATGCCCAAACAATATCAAGGTCCTAGTTAGAATAGCTATCTAAGATCAATGTAGGATTTTCCCACCTTATTCTTAAGAGACCGTAACAAAGGCCAAGCCAGGCCAGAGGCTTACTAATCAGGACCAAGTTTGAATTCCAGTCCAGTGAGATATAGATATAGACTATTTATTAGAATGTTAATATTCGTTAAAATACATCGGCTATACGAATGACGTAATGCCATTATTGTATAATTCCAACCAAATAAAAAAATATATAATACATACATACATGCGTTATTTCTCTGGTTGACATACACTTATTAGTGACGCAGGAAGAGGGATTCGAACCTGCGATCATTGCGAAACTTGAAATAGGAAGAATGATACACTACCCATTGAGCTACCAACAAAATTTGTAAATATTACTTTAGTTAAGAATTATAATGGTCAATATTTGTACATATGAAAATGTTAAATTTTGTATATTTAATACAAGAATTGTATAATACTTACAATTAGATAATGCCTATATGCTGAGCATTCAATTTTATTTGAGAATGGTAAGACTTGCAAAATGAATATTGAAAAAAATTATAATTAAGTTACATATTATATTTATTTCTAATATTAACTAGGACTAAGTCGACCAAATTAACTCAAATCTAGTTAGGCATTACTAAGGAAAACACACATTGAATTAATATGAATGCCTTGATAAAACCGAAATAGAACCTAGTTAGGCATTGACAGGGGAACACTTACTGTAGAAACCCTGTTTATGCCTCAAAGGGACCCATTTGGACTGCCCCGATAATTTTCTATAGGTACGGGCTATAGTCACGTGCCGTGTCTTTGGTTCTTCACTCTCTCACACATACGTGAATAACGAAAGCGTATTGAGAAGATACGGGAATACAACAGAGAAATCACGTGAGTCCGGAGATGCTGACCGTGACATTATGTGAGGAAGCTAACTTCCGGTCTTATCGCACCGCAAACGTACACTCGTACGGGTAAAGACGCTGAATTTATAAGATTTGCCCCCGTCTGTCCACCAACTTTCAGCAGAAAGCAGGATGGATCAGCGGTAGCAAATCAGTCTCCAGATGCACACCAGAACGCATAGTTCGGGCTGGAGTTGCTCCTCGCAATTGCATCGCGTGGCGGCTATCATTCTCATGGAAGTTTCGCGTTCCGTTAAATATCGCCGTTAGTAAATCGATAAGGTCATATCGGGCCCAAAGAGTTGTTCGCGTAGCGTTGTCAGCCAAGGTGAGTTTAGTTATTGACACTTTGATTTCCGCCACGAACAATATATTGTCGTGTAATTTAAGTGCAATTATAAAAGATCGAAGGACCGATAGCTGAGGCAAGTTCTAAGTGCAACCACCGAACAGCGAGGGCGTCTATAGTTACACGCCGATAGATCATCTATAGTAGGTCCACGAGTTCGGTGTGGTTTTTTGACAGATCGAAAACTATGAAATCCCTAGCCTGCAACACGTG